>ML661888.1:11025427-11035925 GCA_007570785.1 Antilocapra americana | reverse complement strand
CATTTAGGGTCGGGGTCACTGCTGGACCACCGCACTGGAGAACTGGGTTATGGTCATTTAGGGTCGGGGTCACTGCTGGACCACCGCACTGGAGAACTGGGCTATGGTCATTTAGGGTCAGGGTCACTGCTGGACCACCGCACTGGAGAACTGGGATATGGTCATTTAGGGTCGGGGTCACTGCTGGACCACCGCACTGGAGAACTGGACTATGGCTATTTAGGGTCAGGGTCATCGTGTTATGCTTGCTTGTCTTCCTTGATATTAATATTTTCCGATGCCAGCGGTGAAGCTAAATGAAAGGGGAGCAGGAGCTATTTTTATTCACATTATCTTATTGTTCTCTCAGAAAATCTCATGATCATCTTCACCACGACTGGTCTGACTCATTTACTGCCTCTGAGTCATTTTTCTCGATGTCACTAGCAAAATATCCTGCTAAGCCATTCACTAATGAAGACATTTGAAGGAAAACTGTGGTCACAGAGTAATTTTTCACATAAATCTCCAGTAAGGTTGAAACTCAAGTTTCCAAATCAAGAGTTTGCTTTCAAGACTGGTTTGAATTTTTTTTTTTTTAAGAGTTAACAGCATTTTAACAGAGTTCTGCCAAGAGAACACACTGGTCGTAGCAAACACCCTCTTCCAACAACACAAGAGAAGACTCCACACAGGGACATCACCAGATGGCCAACACCAAAATCAGACTAATCATATTCTTTGCAGCCAAAGATGGAAAGCTCTATACAGTCAGCAAAAACAAGACCAGGAGCTGACTGTGGCTCAGATCATGAACTCCTTATTGCCAAATTCAGACTTAAATTGAAGAAAGTAGGAAAAACCACTAGACCATTCAGGTATGACCTAAATCAAATCCCTTGTAATTATACAGTGGAAGTGAAAAATGGATTTAAGGGACTAGATCTGATAGACAGAGTGCCTGATGAACTATGGACGGAGGTTCGTGACATTGTACAGGAGACAGGGAGAAAGACCATCCCCATGGAAAAGAAATGCAAAAAAGCAAAATGGCTGTCTGAAGAGGCCTTATAAATAGCTGTGAAAAGAAGAGAAGTGAAAAGCAAAGGAAAAAAGGAAAGAAATTCCCATCTGAATGCAGAGTTCCAAACAATAGCAAGGAGAGATAAGAAAGCCTTCCTCAGCGATCAATGCAAAGAAATAGAGGGAAACAACAGAATGGGAAAGACTAGGGATCTCTTCAAGAAAATTAGAGATACCAAGGGAACATTTCATGCAAAGATGGGTGCAATAAAGAATGGAAATGGTATGGACCTAACAGAAGCAGAAAATATTAAGGAGAGGTGGCAAGAATACCCAGAAGAACTATACAAAATGTATTTTCATGACCCAGATAATCATGGTGGTGTGATCACTCACCTAAAGCCAGAAATCCTGGAATGCAAAGTCAAGTGGGCCTTAGGAAGCATCACTACAAACAAAGCTAGTGAAGGTGATGGAATCCCAGTTGAGCTATTTCAAATCCTGAGAGATGATGCTGTGAAAGTGCTGCACTCAATATGCCAACAAATATGGAAAATTCAGCAGTGGCCACAGGACTGGAAAAGGTCAGTTTTCATTCCAATCACAAACAAAGTCAAGGCCAAAGAATGTTCAAACTACCACACAATTGCACTCATCTCACGCACTAGCAAAGTAATACTCAAAATTCTCCAAGCCAGGCTTTAGCAATACATGAACCGTGAACTTCCAGATGTTCAAGCTGGTTTTAGAAAAGGCAGAGGAACAAGAGATCAAATTGCCAACATCCGTTGGATCATCAAAAAAGCAAGAGAGTTCCAGAAAAATATTGACTTTTGCATTATTGACTATGCCAAAGTCTTTGTGACATCACAACAAACTGTGGGAAATTCTTAAAGAGATGGGAGTACCAGACCACCTGACCTGTCTCCTGAGAAACCTGTATGCAGGTCAGGAAGCAACAGTTAGAACTGGACATGGAACAACATACTGGTTCCAAATCAGGAAAGGAGTATGTCAAGGCTGTATATTGTCACCCTGCTTATTTAACTTATGTGTAGAGTGCATCATGAGAAATGCTGAACTGGATGAATCAAGATTGCTGGGAGAAATATCAATAACCTCAGATACACAGATGACACCACCCTTATGGCAGAAAGAAAAGAAGAACTAAAGAGCATCTTGATGAAAGTGAGAGGATAGTGAAAAAGTTGGCTTAAGGCTCAGCATTCAGAAAGCTAAGATCATGGCATCTGGTCCCATCACTTCATGGGAAATAGATGGGGAAACAGTGTCAGACTTTATTTTGGGGGGCTCCAAAATCACTGCAGATGGTGACTGCAGCCATGAAATTAAAAGATGCTTGCTCCTTGTAGAAAAGTTATGACCCACCTAGACAGCATATTAAAAAGCAGAGACATTACTTTGCTAACAAAAGTTCATCTAGTCAAAGCTATGGGTTTCCCAGTTGTCATGTATGGATGTGAGAGTTGGACTATAAAGAAAGCTGAGCACCGAAGAATTGATGCTTTTGAACGGTGGTGTTGGAGAAGACTCTTGAGAGTCCCTTGGACTGCAAGGAGATCCAACCAGTCCATCCTAAGGGAGGTCAGTCCTGAATATTCATTGGAAGGACTGATCTTGAAGCTGAAACTCTCTATGCTTGGCCACTGGATGTGAAGAACTGACTCATTGGAAAAGACCCTGATGCTGGGAAGGATTGAGGGCAGGAGGAGAAGGGGAAGACAGAGGATGAGATGGTTGGATGGCATCACTGATTCGATGGACATGGGTTTGAGTAAACTCCGGGAGTTGGTGATGGACAGGGAGGCCTGGCATGCTGCGGTCCATGGGGTCGCAAACAGCTGGACACGACTGAGCACCTGAACTGAACAGCATTTTACATTTGTTCAGAGCTCAGTGGTTCAAAAAGAGTTTTTCAACACATTGGCATATTCTGATTCTCACAACATTCTAGTGCGGAGCCATGGGGGTGTTTGATTTTCACAAAATGAAACTGAAGTTCAGAGAGACAAGTGGATAGCTCAGCGGTCACAATGGAAAAGCCAGGACTAGACAGCGGGCCCAGCAAACGTTTGGTTGCCTCTCCCATCACAGCAGTGCCAGCACGATGGACGTCCTCATATGATGCAACATGAGCGCCACCCGTTACCTGTCGTATTGACGCTGTAAGCTGTCCGTCTTCTAGGAGGGGAGCAAGGGTCCATTTCAACTGCGTTCAGAGTGGACGTTAATCAGAGTGAACTAAGTGCTCATTTAGCCCTGTCTTACTGGAGACATACCTTTCAAAGCATCTGTGACAGATGACTCCCCTACCTAAAACATCACCCTCTTCCTTTCTTGTATTTCTCTTTGCAGAACTTCCTATTTTCTAGAAATACACCAGTGTGATGGTTAATTTTATGTGTCAACCTGACTTGCCCATGGGATGCCCAGACACTGGATCTAATATTATCCTGAGATTGTTGGGGAGGGTGCTTCTGGGTGAGAAGAATACTTGAATCCAGAGACCGAGTAAAGCGCATTGCCTTCCCAACCTTGTCCAATTGATTAACGAGCTGAACAGAACAGAAAGGAACCGCTTCTGGCTGCCTTGACTGGAACATCAGGCTCAAAACTGACACTAGCTTTCCCTGGGTCGCGAGCCTGCAAGGTCTCAGATGGAACTGACACCATCAGTTCCCCCGGGTCTCCAGCTTGCTGACTGCCGGGCTCAGGACTCCTTAGACTCCACAATCACGTGAACCAATTCCTTGTGATAAATCTTCTTCTATGTTTCTACACATCCTACCCGCCCTGCTGCTCTGGGGATCCCTAACACACATAGTCACTGACTGACTGGCTGCAGCAGACACTTTTCACTGCTTCCTTTATTTTCCAATAACAAAAAGACCTCCCATTTAGTGACTGCTTTCCTCAGAAGACTTGCATATGTCTTTTCCATTTAAGCCTGATATTAATCCTATAAGACAGGTGTTTCTTTTCACGCCATTGAAAAAGAGAAGTTAATTAACTATAAAGTTTAAATAACTTGCCTTTCATCACACGCAGAGCAGGTAGAAAAGCTGGAATTCAAATCTAGGACTGCCTCCAAAGCCTGAGAGATTTAGCTCTTGAGCTACTCAACTCCTGTGACAGAAGAGAAGTATTTGAAAGAAAGGAAGAAGGAAATAACAGGGAGGAGAGGTGGGGGAAAGAGGGACGGAGGGAGGGAGAGCAGGAAGGGAGAGAAAAGGAGGGAAGACAGGAGGGGAGGAGGGAGGAGGGGAAGATCGCCAAGCTGAGCCCTTAGAGACAGCTGGAGGTCAGAGTCCTGCGTGCTTGTCCCCTGTCCAGCCCAGGGAGAATCACCACGCAACGCCTACAGGCAGTGAAGCCCCATCCCTGGCCCGCAGCAGGCGAACATCTCAGCTGTCCTCAGTCTCAGCGTCTTAATGGTAGCTGACAATCCTGCCACACCCACCACACCTCCCTTCTGCTCACAAACCGGAAGGGGCTGGGAGAAGACGTGGCGCCTGTCTTCAAATATCCGAAGGGCTGTCATACACGAGGGGGTTAGGAGCGGCCTAAATGCCCGCAGGAGACAGACTGCAACGTGCAAGAACTCTCCTTTTTAAAGACTTCTGTTTATCTGTGGCCGTCAGCGAGCGCCCCAGCTGGCTGAACTTCAGGGGTCTCAAGGTTACCCTCCAACTCCAAATTTTAAGATTATTTCTTCCCTTCGCTGTCTTCCAAATTAAGCCTGAACTGTTCACAGCGCTCTTCCAAGCTCTCCAAATGTCAGCTCCGCTGACCTGTCAATACCGATTTCTCTCCTCACCCCAATACAACCTGTCTTCTCTCCCCAACAGCACTCTCGGCTCTGAGACCTCTGACTAACTATTATCCTCTCCACCCTCCGCCGCTTCTTCCTATCTAACCTCTCCAAACGCTCCCTACTGCAATGCAAGACACCTAAAACAGGTTTTATTTCCTTTAAAAATATATATGATCCTTTTAAAGTACTTTTAGACAAAATCGGTTCTCAAATTTTATTTGCACGATGACTGACCTGGTCATTTCCTGACTTTCATATGTTAATGCTGACCCAAGGGAGGCTGTTTTGTCTGATCACCTCTATTTAAACACAAAACCTATTCAGGAACTCGTGTATTACACTCACACGCATTTCAGCTCTGACTGTAATATCACGTGATTTGGCCTTACGTTTACTTCAGTTGTTCAAGGTGGTTTTCTGAGAACATGCGATAACTCATTCACCCCTGTTATTCCAATTCACTGATAACAGACCCTGCCATATTGCAAGGTCTAAGGCTGAAACACCTGCTTTATTTGACGCCATCAGCCCTGCAGGTATAGAAGCGAGATATTCAATAGAAGATTGTCAGACAAGAAGGAAGGTGTCAGTCGGGCAAGCCCAAGCACTGCTTCGGGACGAGCTCTGCCAGGGCCTGCAGCGGCGCTCGCCGCGGTCAGACGTCTGATCCGACACAAGACGTGCGCAAGCTCTCCTATAAACGAGGACGTTTAAAACCTGGTATATTTAAGGAAGAGCTACAAAATATGTTGCTGTTGTTGTTCAGTTGCTAAGTCAGGTCCGACTCTTTGTTGGTGAAGCCATCCAACCATCTCATCCTCTGTCGTCCTCTTCTCCTCCTGTCTTCAATCCTTCCCAGCATCAGGGTCTTTTCCAGTGAGTCAGTTCTTCGCATCAGGTGGCCAAAGTACTGGAGCTTCAGCTTCAGCATCAGTCCTTCCAATGAATATTCAGGACTGATCTCCTTTAGGATGGACTGGTTGGATCTCCTTGCAGTCCAAGGGACTCTCAAGAGTCTTCCCAGCATATATATTTATATATATATATATATACATATATTTTATACATACATAAAATACACATTTTACCACTGGAAAATTCACAGGTTAAGAACGATAAAATTTTCTGGAGGCCAACAGAAAAGGTATCAAAAATCCTTTAAAAATGTCAAGAGTGGTTGAATTAAAAATAAATCTTAAAAAAAAAAGAGTGGTTGGGCGTAAGGGAACTCAGGGAAAACAGGAGCACTATTGCTAGGAGAATTTCAGCCCCTTGTCCTCAGGGAAACCTCACAATTTTATGCACAGGTGTAATGCACTCTGCAGGTATTCAATGATTATTTTCTGAATGACTGATCCTATTTCATGCTTTTTTGAGTTCCTGAAAACTATAAATTAATGCTTCACAGCAAAGCAAAAAAAAAAATCTGTTTTCTGCTTTTTTATGATAAAAACATTCTTTTCATGAAAACAGTCTTCCTTAATCTTCTCAAGGGACTGTGAACCTCTCTTCTTGACTCTAAAACAAGCCAAATCCAAATATTCAACAAATGCTTACTGACAATGTCAGACACCCTGCTGTATTCTGTATGCTAATATTTTCTCTTTGAAAAGAAGACATCAGAAAAAACTAAATGGACAAGGTGGTTCAAAAGCTGACCTTTGTCCAGCATCTGCTATGTTCCGGGTACATTATAAAGCTGATAGCATTTAATCTCCCCAAGTCTGCATGCTCACTATAGCTAACATGATCATTGTAATGAGGACACTGGGGCTGAGGGGGTTTCTGTGCTGAAGGCTGTCTGAAGTGAAAGGGTCAGCCTCTCAGTCCCACTCAGTCGACTCTGCGACCCCATGGACTGTAGCCCCCCAGGCTCCTCTGTCCATGGGATTCTCCAGGCAAGAATGCAGGAGTGGGTAGCCATTTCCTCCTCCAGGGGATCCTCCTTAGCCTAGAGTGGAACTTGGGTCTCCTGCATTGAAGGCAGATTCTATACTGCTGAGCCACCAGCGAAGTCCAATTATTGAAAACACTGGCTTTACTTAACATGCCAAAGAACCGAAGAACAGACAGCTACCCGTAACCAGAGCTCCACCACCTAGAAATGTCTTCAGCAATCTTTTCACTTCAGCTTCCTCCTATTTTTGTCTTTTAAACCTTATCTTTTATAAATACCTAGTTATTTATGCAGCTGTATTGGGTTTTCGTTGTAGGATCTTTTTTTGCCACGTGCCACAAAAAAGTTCTGATTGTCCACTCCGGTTCAGCTGTTGCAGCGCTCGGCCTTCATTGCTCTGGGGCACGTGGAATCTCCCCAGAGCAGGGCTCAAGCCTGTGCTGCCTGCACTGTACGGCAGATTCTTAACCCCTTCAAATCTCATCTTTGACTTCGGTGCTTTAGTTTCACCAGCGTGATGCCGGGAGCGGCCAGCTTTTCGTGTGCCCTTCAGAGAGCTTCGTGTTCTGCTCAGTCCTGTTCAGATCTGACGTATCCTTGTCTTCATGGTCTCTCGTCTTTCTCTCGACCATGTCTATGACTTCAGTAACACTGCTGTTTACAGCGTTCCTGTAATCATTTCATAACTAAAACCCGTGGGGTTCCGGCCCCCACATCTGTGTCTTCTGACTCATACTCACGGCTTCGCTTCAGCGTTTCAAACTGTTGGGATATAAACTTTTTCGGGCATCGCTCTATCTGCGGTAATCTTTAGAACTGGAACTGAGCAGGTGCGCCTCAAACGCGCCTTTGTGCTTCCTTCTGCCAGGCACTCTGCTCATACCAGCTCTGCGCAAGTTTAAAACTAGCTTCTTGAACCCCAGGACGTGTGGAGAGTGTACTGTGAAGACCTCACCTACATGTGGGACAGACCCACGGTTCTCAGTTCTCAAGGGGACAACCTGCCCACTCGGGGCACAAGCCAGACAGAGGGGCTTCCAAAAATTCTCCTTGTGCTTATGAGCAGAGACTTTCTAGTTCACCCTAGAGCTTCTGGTACACTTGGTCAACAGTGTAGGCAACAATGATAGATATATGAGAAGGAGGAGGAAGAGAAGGAGGGGGATGAAGGAGAGAATGAGGAAGACAGAGAGGAGGAGGGACATTACAGGGCGTATTCTAGAGGCCAGGCATCCTTCTAGACCCTTCCTGCGTGAATCCCAACCCTCAACCGAGCCCCAAAGTCCAGCTTATGAGTGAACTCACCCCTTCCCCCTTCTCTTTAAAAGCAAGCTCCAGCCAGCATCAACCTGCGAAACACACGCACTCCCCTCCGTGTTGGCTAGTCATCTGACTCCTGCATCACCAACGGTAAACTTCCACCAGCCCCGCCCTGCTCAAACTAAACTCAAAGTGCTGGGTTTAGTGGATTTAAGGCCCATGATAGTTACTGGAAAAACCAGTAAACTTTCAAATTGATCTCTTAGCTGCAAGCCAAGAACCATAAACGTATTACAGAAAGTAAGCAATTCCAGTAAGTGAAAATACACCCTGAGAGTAATCGTGAGCTCTGGCTATGCTCAACTGTAACTACATACGTGCTGCTCCCCGAGAGAAGGCACAGGGTACACACAGAGTCCAGGTCGGACTGTGCGTCATGAGGGTAGACTCCTGCCTACCATGATCACGATTAGTTCCCGTAGTTTATCTCAGTGCTCAGCACTGGAGGGTAGCCACAAACCTCTTCCTCGCATTTATTATTAAATCACTAACACAAAAGAGGGAGTCCTTGATGCTATTAATTTATGAAAACTATACATTCTAATATTAATAGAAAATAACTATTAGCACTATGTTTGAAATACTACACATATTAACTCATTCAGTGTTAATTAGGAGCATTCATGGTTCAGGTAGGGAAAAAGACCAAATGTGAGGTTATGAGAGGTAGGAACCACATATATGACAGTCATATATATACGTCATAGCAAAGACATTACTTTGCTGACAAAAGTCCCTATAGTTAAAGCTATGGCTTTCCCACTGGTCGTGTATGGATGTGAGAGTTGGACTATAAAGAAAGCTGAGCGCCGAAGAATTGATGCTTTTCAACTGTGGAGCTGGAGAAGACTCTTGAGAGTCCCTTGGACTGCAAGGAGATCCAACCAGTCCATCCTAAAGGAGATCAGCCCTGGGTGTTCATTGGAAGGACTGATGCTGAGGCTGAAACTCCAGTACACTGGATACCTGATATGAAGAGTCGACTCATCGGAAAAGACCCTGATGCTGGGAAAAACTGGAGGCAAAGAGAAGGAGCGGCAGAGGGTGAGGTGGTTGGACAGCATTACCGACTCGGAGGACATGAGCTTGAGTAGACTTCAGGACAGGGGAAGACCAAGGAGCCTGGGGCAGCCCAGCCGTGGGGTCGCAGAGTCGGACGTGACTTCACAACTGGACCGCAGGTGAGAGGGCATTCTGCGGAATTAAGGCTCAGGAGGGGAAGGCCTTTCTAAAATCCCCAGTGGGCGCCATTAAACTCAGCCTCACCACCTCCTGGGAGTCCTGACTCTGGCCTGGCTCCGCAGCACTGTGTACAACTTACTTCTTAAGAGCTTTCTCAATTACCATGCCCTCAGAATCCTCACTGCCCAGGCATACACCTCATGGGAACCAAAAGAGGAAGCCTGCTTTTGTCTACAAAACCCCGAAAAGGTTGCAGCTTTAGCCCAGGTAGTCATTGTTGCAATAGATACGCTGAACCAGCTTCTACTGACAGGGGGGCTCAGGAAAGGCCTCTCCATAGATGCACTTAGTGACTAAAGGAAACGAGCTGCAGATGTTCGTGAGGATTTATCAGAATGTATATTAAACATCACTCTCATTTTACCCTGTTTGTTTCCCTGTGTTCAATTCATTTCACTCAATCCTAGATTTTAGAAAGGCAAGAGGAAGGTGCATCGGGGAAAAGAATGGAGAACTTAGGACATTTTAGGGATATCTAGTTATAGCTAAATTCTGGGATCAAACTCTAATCCACGGATGGAAAACAGATTTCGCGTCGATTGCCATTCTTTAAGTACTGCCTGACAAAGAATGTTAAGCCAAAACTCAGCTGAGAACTTACATGTAAAATTCCCCATAAAAATATTTAGAACTTTTTTTCAAAAAATGCAAGGAAGATAATTCAGAAATTAATGAGTCTGGTTATTTAAAGGGGCTGAGTAAAGCTGGGTGAAACAGGGGAAGTCATACTTCTTTTGAGTGTTATACTTTTGTACATTTTTAAACTTTTGGAACCACATTAATGTTTTATGTACTCACAAATTAACCTAACTGTATTAAAAATGAATAGCAAAACCACAGTGAAGAGGGACAAAAAGAACTAACACAAGATCCTTTTGAACACAGGCATTTTATTATACACCCCACACTAAAGGCAAATGTTGAATTCTAGTTAATAGAATTTTTTGCTGTGTGTATAGATTAGCAATTCTGAAACTGTTTTTATGATTGACCATATAAGTAGATGCATTTAAGATTTGGGGAATCATGTTATCCAGTACTCTTGAAAGGGGAGTTATAAATAAGGAAAGAGAAATGCTAGAATAAACTCTGTGGTACAGATATAAGATAGATACAAGATCCAATGAGAGATGATAGATGGACGGACAATGGTGTGTGTGTGGGGGGGGTGTAGGTGTGGGGTGTGTGTGTATATGTGGGGG
>ML661888.1:10923978-11020427 GCA_007570785.1 Antilocapra americana | reverse complement strand
GTGGGTGTGTGAGTGTGAGTGTGTGTGTGGGGGGTGTGAGTGGGTGTGTGGGTGTGGGTGTGTGTGTGGGGGGGTGGGTGTGTGAGTGTGAGTGTGTGGGGGTGGTGTATGGGTGTGGGTGTGTACTCTCAGCAAAGAGGGCCTGGAAGAATGACAACCCAGAGCATAAACACATCTAGTACCCACACTTTGGTATCTAAATACCATTCTCCATAAAAGGAAACCAGAACTCCTTAAAGTAATTGTTGATTTCAGAGCAGGGCAGAAAAACTATAAGAGGAACCTGGAAGGCAAGGTTTGTGCCAGAAAGTAAGGAAAAGGTTAGAGAATAAGGGGGTTATATTAAAAGGGTATAGGAGGGACTTCCTGAGAGGTCCAGTGGTTAAGACTCCAAGCTTCTAGTATGGGCTATGGGTTCAATCCCTACTCAGGGAATGAAGATCTCACTCACGCCCTGTGCAGTGTGGCCGAAAGAGAAAAAGGGCATAGAGATTGAAACAGCTCCCACCAAGCAGCTCTGGAATAATCTGAGCATCAAAATACATGATGGTAATGGACTATGATTCATCACATGCAATAAAAATTCATAAAAATTATACAAATAAATAAATATGGAAGAAGGGAAAGATCTCCCCTATAGTAGAATGCCACCTGATAAATGCAGGCTAAACAATGAAGCCACAAAAACTATCATTTCAGAAACATTATGGTAGTCACTGACTCAGGCAAGAAGCATCAATGATGTTGGAACAAGTGGGTTAAATGGTAATAAGGAAAAACAGTGTTTACACAGTGCCATGTGAGTTTGTAACCACTGACAAGCTCAGAGCGTCCCCAAAAGAAATTAGCATAAACGGGCTCCGATTTGGGGGCAGCCAGGAGCACCTCTCTGGAGGCGCACACTCCTAGACCACGCTGCAAAGAACTCCCACAAAAGAGCACGCAAACTAGAGTGATATGGCAAACAGGAAAAAAGGACCGTGAGTGAGACCAGTAAAGAAAGGAAAGTAAGACTTGTCCCTAAAACACTCTAGACATGATTACTTGATTCAGGATATAAAATAAACATGATTAAGACATCAGATTAATTTTTTTAAAAAACCCTAAAATGGAACAAAGTACCATATAAATTTCTAGTAAATTTTTAAAGAATCAAATATAATTTCTAGAAAAAAAAAGTAGTCATTAAAAAGGACAGGCTAAACAGCAGATTTTAAAGAGATAAAAAGAGAATTAGTATTCTAATTGAAAGACAAAGGAAATTATCCAAAATGACGTTGATAAAATCAGAGAGGTAGAATATATGAGAGTTAAGAGACACAGATCATCAAGAGAGACTATCTCTGATAAATATAATTTGAATACAGAGAGACAAAGAGAGAAAAGAGAAAGAAATAATTAAGAAAAAGAATATTTGAAGAACTAAATGTTGAGAAACTTCCAGAATTAGTGAAAGTTACAAACCCAGATTATGGAAGCGCAAATAAATCTACAACTAGACTTATTGTGATGAAACAACCAAACACCAAAGACAAAGAACAGAAAGTCTGAGAAGCATCTGCAGAGAAAAAAGCAACCACCTGAGCATTCAGACTGTCGAGGGACTTGTCATGAACAAGAGCCGCGAGAGCGAGTATCTTCTGAATGATCAGAGACAACTCTCAAACTGGTACCCAGCTATCCTTTGAAATCGAGTGTGGACCGAAGATATTTTTGTGTGAATAAAATTAAGTCACCACCACAGACCTCTAAAGGGAACTGAACACACAGAGAAAACCTGAGATGCGAGATGGAGCGACGAGCAGAGGCGCGCATGCACACGGGTGCTGGGCATGCTGACTACCAAGTTACGATTGCTGCGAGTATGATACCTCTAACGGCAAACAGTGTTGAAATAACATGCTTGTTATGATTATGTAAGATATAGGACGTAGATGATCGAAGTTAAAGTACGATAAAAACTTGGACTGGTTAGGGAATGGTAAATACATTTATTAGTTTTAGATTTTGGCTGTATGAATGCTAAAAATTAAATTATAATCATACAAAAATATAAAAGGATTAAATATCAGTTAGTTCAGTAAAGGGGAAATGTATTTTTCTTTAAAAGTTGATCAATTCTAATTAACCAAGGGAACATGTAGCAAAGTAGCATAAAATAAACGGCAAATCCAAAATGTAAGTGGACTATGGATACCAATTAAAATACAAAAATTGTAAGAGACGACTTTTAAAATCCAGCTAAATACTCTTTAAAAGATTTACTCACCTTAAACCTTAGGATACAAGTAGGGTGAGAATTAAACTATACAGAATTAATAAATCATGTCACTGCTAAACAAAACAAGTTGGTATCTTTATAATAAAATATTGAATTACTAAGAATAAAGAAAATTGTTTTAATAAAAAGGATTATTCACTAGGAAAATATAATAACTTGTTATGAATCTAGCCTTTAATATAAAGCAAATTTGCCAGAATTTACAAAAAGAAATGGACAATATCTCTCTGACACAGAGATTAAAATTTTTTTCAAGAATACAAGGGATGTAGTCTCAAGAATATAGGGAAAGATAAAAAAAATACATTGAGAATGTATTCTCAAGAATACAGGAAATGGTTAAAAAAGAAAGAAAGAAAAAGAGAGAGAGAAAAGAAAAGGAAAAAGCACATTTAAACAATGAAAAATGTCTGAACAAACTTCTTAAAAATGTTCCTACCACAGGACAATTGTTAGATACCAATAGCAAACACATTATCTTTTTAAAATAATTCCATATGCTTAGAAATTAAATATTTATAAACAACCTCTGAATCAAAATAGAAAGTCTAGTAGAAATCAGAAATTATGCAGCATGAGCTACATGAAAATAATACTACATATCAAAATCTACGTGATACAGCCGAAGCAGTACTTGGATATCTGTAGTCTTAAAATGCATGTAATAAAAAGGAGAAATATTGAAAATTAATGAGATAAGCATTCAATTCAGGAAGTGGTAAAAGAAAAATATAATAAGGAAAGAAGCAAATATTAGCTATAAAAACATAAAATAAAAAAACACCACAGACAAGATGAGCTAGATGAAGACGTGCACACATAACTGGATAATTCAAACCGAGGTGTGCCTTCTAGGGAAGCTCTGCCACGTGTGGAAAAGGTGGCGAAAGTGAGAATGTTTACGTCAATTTTGTAATAGCAAAATATTAGGAAATCAAGAGTATAAGAGTTAAATATATTGGGTTATATTTATACAATGGAGTTCTATGTAACAAAGATGAATAAATTCCCTCTATATAAGTCAACATGGATAACAAAAAATATCTAATATTCTGTGGAGAAAAAAAGCAAGTTGCAAAAGTATATTTTGATTACATGTATACAAAATTTAAATATAAATGCATAATTAAAATATGGTTTCAGGATTCATATATTTACGTGGTGAAATGAAAAAGACACGTATTGAAATAATAACCACTGGATTCAAACACTGTAGCCCTTAGAACGGAGGAAAGGGATACACAGGGACTTACGAGGAGCTCCAACTCTGCTGTTTAGATTTACTTTCTTAACTCGACAAAGTTGTTTATTACTTATTTGTATACTCTTTATACATCTGATATGAAAAAAGGGAAAGGGTTAGTCTCTCAGCCGTGTCCGACTCTGCGACCCCGTGGACTGCAGCCCACCAGGTTCCTCTGTCCATGGGATTCTCCGGGCAAGGACACTGGAGTGGGCTGCCACGTCCTTCTCCAGGGGACTTGCCCAACCCAGGGACCGATCAGGCATCTTTTGTGTCTGCTGCATTGGCAAGAACACTGGAGTGGGTGGCCATTCTCTTCTCCAAGGGATCTTCCAGGCCCGGGGATCAAACCCAGGTCTCCTTCACGGCAGGCCAATTGTTTACCAGCTGAGTCACCGGGGAAGCCCTGTATTTACTCCTAAAATGAAGTCGCAGGGTTAAAGGACAGGCAAATTGTACATTTTAATAGAGCGCACCAAACAGACACAATGTTTTCAATAACTTGTTCTTGAAATATACATAAATATGAAAATTACTAGGAGAAAAGTAGGAAAACATTGAAACAATTTCAGAAGTTGGAAAGAATGTATGTTTTAAGAAGAAGTGATGGAAAAATCTGTGTCTGTTTGGTAGACTCTATCCGAGAGGTAAAATTTATCGATCCTTTAATCCTGAAACTTCCTTTAATCCTGAAACTTCTTTTAATCCTGAAACTAATTTTAGCAGTATTTATTTTTTGCAGTGTGTTTGGAAATGTTTAAAAACTAAAGAGTGAGTTCTCAGATGAAGAAGGAGGGAAGGCAGGAGGTCAGGAGACTGAGCGTCCTGAAGGTCCTGTTAGGGTCTGGCCTGCGCCAGAAGGTCACTGAAGCCAGGAAGGGGCTCCAGGTACCGGGCAGGGGAGGCGGTGCAGAGGGGGCATGCGGGGCTGGGCTGAAACACGGAGGTGGGTTTGTTCTGCAAGGATTGCTCCAACCTCTGGGCAGAGAACGAACTGCGATCTTGCTAAATGCTGCGCACACCAGGGAAGAAAGGGGAGCTTAGCGGCACATTGGCAATAGACATGGAAAGAAATGAACAGACTCTGTCAGTATTTCAGTAGAAAACGCATTCACTAGGACTTAGCGGCGTAGTCAATACGGAGAAGCAAGGGAGAGGGGAGCGCCCACAGTGGTCGCGCGGGGAGGGGAGCAGGGAGGCCGAGGGGCCTTCCGCAGGGCTCTGCCGGCAGCCCACCGCCCAGACAAGCACACAGAAACAAGATCTGACCTTCTTCCGGTACAGGTGGTTTATTCTCGCTTCCTTTGTCCACAACTTTGACTCTGGGTTTTGGCTCCTTTCTCTTTTCTAAATCTTTAACTGGAAGAAAAGTAGAAATACAGTGACATGTTAGGTCAGAATCTAAAAGAAGATGCTCAGTAAGCTTTCACTAAGCTCCTTGCAAGTATTCAGAGTTTTACATAGAAATTAGCTCCATAGTAGAATCTCATTCTAGAAGATCGGCGCTGCTATTTTTCTCAATCTTGACAAGGTAAAGAGTAGAAGTCACTTACAGATTTTGTTTGGTCAAGCATTCACTATGGGCAGACGTGTCAAATTTAATCCTGCGTAACATAAAATTTCAAGATAGCCCCATTTCAGACAGGATGGAATGAAGGACCAGCAGGCTGGAGCTAAAACATATCTCATAAAATCAGAAAGTGTTGGCAGAGGATTTAAGCCATGTCTTCAGATTTCCAGAAGGCCTGTGAGTGGCCCCTGTATAGGAAGGTCTTAGCCAGACATATCCTCATTTTAAGTTGGTCTATATGCAATAAAAGATGGAGAACTCCATAAAGATTTTCTTTCAAACTTAAAAAAAATTCCCTACTAATATAAAGTAGTACTTGTTCATTACTTCCATTATGAAAAATTCAGGACCCAGGATGACCCTTGGTCCTTGAATACATCCAATCCAACCTACTCCACTAGCTTCACTTTTCTCTCCACAGCAGCTTTCCTGCTATGGCCTGGCACCTCAAGCTGTTTGTTAGTTAGTATTAGTTGCTTGGCCATGTCTGACTTTTTACAGTGCTGTGGACTACAGCCCAGGCTCCTCTGTGCATGTAATTCTCCAGATAAGAACACTGGAGTGGGTAGTCATTCCCTTCCCCAGAGATCTTCCCAACCCAGGGATCCAACCGGGTCTCCCGCATTGCGGGCAGATTCTTTATTGGAAGCCCCTGAGTCACCACTGAATGGCAATAGTACGTGCACAGATAAATACCCTGTGAAAAGGAGGAAGTGATCTCACGGCAAGATATTCCACGCAGTTACTGCATTCACGTCATGGAATCAGCAAACCTATTGGAAGGTGCGCTCTGCAGGGTAAGCAGTGGTTTCCTCTGAAGCATCCTTCCTGCCTGCTCCAGGGTTACTCCATGAATCCTGCCTTTATCATTTCTCCCTCCTCATCTTTCTATCGGCTTCCAACCCTCTGCTAAGAAGACTTGAGACTTACCACCTGCCAAGGTTGGGTTTCTCTAGTTTATGATTCCTTCCCTTAGAAGCCTTTCTTGGCTTTCTGGTACTTGAGATTAAATTCCACGGTTAAAAATAATAAATACAAGCTGCCTTAATCCTTCTATTTCCACTGATGTTCTAATTTTTTAAATCCATTTTTTAGACCTCATCTTCTGATTTCTTTATAAGGGTTAACCACTTTGGAACACCCCTTCCTTTAAATTCTTTTCTTTCTCAGTTTTTACAAAAGCCTTATCCTGGGTTTTTTCATGTTCCTCTCAGCCCCCCTTTACATTCTTATTCTTTGGAACATTTTTCTGCTTCCATTCCTGAAACAGAATCATAAACAACATTTGCCTCATATCTCTGCATACCCCACCTACAATTTTATCTCCCCTCTCCTTGGATGATTTCCAAATCCACATCTTCAACCCCACCCACACAGAGGCCATGACCTCAGATGGCTTACATTCTCTAAAAGAAAATAAGTCTGCAACTCTGATGGGAGGAGGGTTGTGCTAAAGTAGAAATGGGTCTGGGAAAGAATAATCGCAAAAGTGGAGACTCTGGGAAATTTCACCAGGAAGGTGACATTTGGGCCAAACTTTGAAATATGAGCAAGATTTTGCAGGCAGAGATTAGCAAAATTAGTTCCAAAGAGAAAAACAGTGGCCAAAAAAATGTTTGCCAAAATAGGCCAAAATCCATTCTACAGATGAACAAGGGGGTGGGGGCAGGGAGCAATAAGTCACTTTGAATCGGGTCATTAGGTCACACACAAGATGTGACACGGCTCGCACCAGGCTGCTGGCCTGCTCTCGGTGGAGGCAAAGTCAATTGGAAAAGAGGCTGTCAAGAGCAGAGCGGTACTAACCATCACATCAGCAACCGTGCCCCTGCTACGTGCTAACGTGCGCTACTGCACACAGTGAGGGCGCAGATCATCTCCCCGTCTGCAGAAGCAGTTAAGCTGCTTGGCCCCAAAACGCACACCTGCTTCAGAATCCTAACAGTTCAGACATGCCTCTTGGTCATCAAAATCCAAAGACTGTCACCTACGCTTCCCTGCACATTAGAAGATGGACTCATGAAGAACCTGAATCCCTACACCAGTTTCAAACCTACGTCCACAGGGCTCCCAGATCCAAGCATGGAGGTATTCCAGGGAGGAGGCCAGCCTTTGGCCCCACCACAGGGCACAAACGCATAACTGAAACGCAAAGTGGAAAAGGAAGCCTTCCAAACAAAATTATTTTAATTTCCTCCTATAAAATGTTACTTGGGAAGAACTAAGCTCTCTATATTGCCAATAAAAATAACAGAGCTGAAAAATAAATATATGTCTGTATGTGTGCAAAGTCACTTCAGTTGTGTCCAACTCCTTGCAACCCCAAGGACTGTAGCCTGTCAGGCTCCTCTGTCCATGGGATTTCCCAGGTCAGAATCCTGGAGTGGGGTGCCATTTCCTTCTCCAGGGGATCTTCCCGACCTAGAGATCGAACCCGCAACTCTTGCATCTCCTGCATTGGCAGGTGGGTTCTTTACCACTGACCACCTGGGAAGCATGCTCCCCCTCCAGTATATATATGCTTCATGCAATTTATCTAATGAACCAATTAGATGGTTTCACGAAGATTATTTCAGCAGAGCTAAGCAAGCTGAAAGCAAATGCATTTCCTTTTAAATGTTCTGAGGAAACAGCTGTCAACAAAGCTTTTTAAGGCTACTTATAATTCTTATGCTGGTAGTCAGTGGAATATTTGCAATAATCAATAGTACTAACCCTTAAGACTAAAGTGAAATGAATCATTTCTCTTTGTCCTTTTTCCTGCTTCTCACAAACTTTAAGAAAAGTTATTTCCCTTACTCATGTTGGAATGTCAGAGGCCAGAAACTGAAGCACAGTGCCAATAAAATGAGACGGAAGGCTGATTTATATTGAAAATAACATGAAACCCTTTCCCAGAGCTTTCAGACAATGTGAATCTCAAAAGAATGTAACATTTTAAAACATTTGTACATCCTGCTGACAGGTGGATTTGCCAAATGTCTTTGTTCAGAAGTTTCAAGAGGTAGCAGGTTAATAGAGTTTTGGTGGTTTTTTTAAGAAAAAAAAAATCACAGAATACAACTTATAAAATGTTACTTAGAAGAGAAAGAAGAAAAGGAAGCAGGGGATAGAAAAATCCACATAGAACAGTGCCGAACAGAGTCCTAGAACCCACAGTCTCCCCGGTTTGTGGATTAACCCTTTACGAAGCTACTGTTATTTGAACATTGCTCATTATTAGAGAAATGCAAATCAAAACTACAATGAGGTATCACCTCACACTGGTCAGAACGGCCATCATCAAAATGTCTACAAACAATAGATGCTGGAGAGGAAGTGGAGAAAAGGGGACCGTCTTGCACAGTTGGCGGGAATGTAAACTGAGACAGCCACTATGGAGAACAGTATGGAGATTTTCCTTAAAAACTAGGAATAAAACTATTATATGATCTGGCAATCCCACTACTGGGCATATGTCCTAAACAAAACAAACCACAGTTCAAAAAGACACATGCACCCCAGTGTTCGCTGCAGCACGATTTACAATAGCTGGGATGTGGAAGCACCTAGATGCTCACCAGCAGATGAATGGATAAAGAAGTTATGGTGCATATATATATAATGGAATATTACTCAGCCAGAAAAAGGAACACATTTGAGTCAGTTTTAGTGAGGTGGATGAACCTAGGACCTGTTGTACAAAATGAAGTAAGTCAGAAAGAGGAAAATATTGAACATTAACACATATATGGAATCTAGAAAAATGGTACTGCTGAACCTTTTTGCAGCAGCAGGCATGGAGTTGCAGACACAGAGTACAGACTTGTGGACACAGTAGGGGAAGGAGAGGGTGGGACATGTTGAGAGAATAGCATTGAAGCATAGACATGACCATACGCAAACCAGCTGTGGGAAAGTGCTGCATAACCTAGGGAGCTCAACCTGGCTCTCAACGTAGAGGGATGGGATTGGGTGGGGGTGGGAGGAGGGACGTAAGTGTACTTCCGGCTGATTCACATTGCTGCGTGGCAGAAACCAACACGACATCATAAAGCAATTATCCTCAATTAAAAAATAAATTTAAAAATAAGCTACTGTTGTTTGAAATGATGTCTGGGATTTACATCAAAATAATACGAGACGGGGGTGTAGGGGTATAGACTAAC
The DNA here is from genome assembly GCA_007570785.1 of Antilocapra americana. Lineage (NCBI taxonomy): Eukaryota > Metazoa > Chordata > Mammalia > Artiodactyla > Antilocapridae > Antilocapra > Antilocapra americana. Next base: position 11,011,185 of record ML661888.1, on the reverse strand, counting down.
AAGACTGACCGTGAATGGTTCATTGTTGAAGCTACTGATGGGTACTCAGGGGTTGATGTTACAATTCTGTCGATGTTTTAAGTTTAAAATTGTACTTAATATTGAGTTGGGGTTTTTTAAGGAGTCTATCTTAATAATGAAGTAACACAGAAGGTTAACCAGGACCAACCTCGCCTGTTCACATTCACGATACACAAAACTCTGCCCACAAATCAGACAGGACACCTCCAGGAAGAAGGGGCTACTGCGATCTCTGGCCCCTAGAGTGTCAGGTCCCTGGGGGCAGGGATGTGTCATGTTCCGAGAGCCTAAAATAGCGCCTGGCACTTAATAGCCATGCAATATACACTTAAGTGACAAAAAAAATTAGTGAATGAATGAACATCTCCTGAAAGGCAAAAGAATCAGGACCTCTGCAGATAACTTTTAAATTCAACATAAGGAAAAGCTTCCTAAGGGGACAGGGCCAACATGGATGGGGCCGCCTCAGAGCATTCTCCTCTGCTTGGAGCGTCTCCAGATGCAAGTCCTTTGACTGACTCAGTATCTGAGAAGTGACTCAGAGATGAAGGCTTCGCCCATCCATTCTCTTTCCAGCCCACTCCTGCAGCAGAGATAGCATCTTCTTTCACAGTCCTGAAAGCGTTTATTGAGCAGCTATTATGTACTGGGTAGGTGACATGTCTAGATAAGGCTCAGGGGACAGTGTTAGGGAAGGGATTTAAAAACCATCAGTTAGGGAATTACGGCTTTCTCTGGGTATTTGCCCAGGAGCGGGATTGCTGAGTCATATTGTAGTTCCATTTTTAATTTTTTAAGGCACTTCCGTACGGAAAACCGTAACTCCAGGAGGTACATGCACCTACCGTTGACTGCAGCCCGGTTTACAACAGCCAGGTCACGGAAGCACCCTAGCGTCCGCCCGCAGAGCGGCGGGGAGGGCCGCGGCACGCGCGATGGACCGTCACCGCGAGCCGGCCTCCTGCCGAGAAGCGGACGGGCCGGGAGGCAGAGGGAGGCGGCGGCAGTCAGGAGGGGGAAACAAGCCCGTATGTCAGCGCGCGGCCTAGAGAAGTGGGCACGCGGGCCCCTGCGAGGCAGACACGGGCCCGAGCCGGGAGAGGGGGCCGCGGGCGCCGTGCCCGGGGTGCCCGGGGCAGAGCCCGGCGCCGGGCGAGACCCGAGGGCGGGGTCCGCCCCTGCTGGGGAGACCCTCCGGGGGAGGGAGGGGCGGCCGGCGCGCCTGCCCGAGACCCCGCGGACAGGGGGGCCCGGCTGCCGCGGTCCGGGGGCAAGGGTGGCGCGCCTTGCGCTTGGGCACACACGCCTCCAGCGGGCGACTCGGGAGCGCCCCGCGAGCGCAGGGCACCCGGCTCCGGGCTGCGGTGCCCGGGAGGGCAGGAACTGCAGAAAGAGGGGTCTGTCTGCTCTGGATCAGAGCCTGACACAACATGCAAAGCACCTGTATTCCAGTAAAAAGATGCAACTGAGACCGGAAGGACAGGTAGCGGCGCAGTGGCATGGGCAAAGGCGGGGCGGAGAGCGGCGCAGACAGAGGGGCTCGCGGGAGGCGGACGGGCCGTCTCTTCAGATCTGCCAGATCTAGACAGTCCAGGGTTAACCCGGTACAGTGTTTACCCCAGACTCAGACTCTGCACTGCACAGAGGCCCGTGGCGGCACTCCAGCCTGTAGGTACGTACTTCTGAATTGACCTTGGGCAGGCTTGCTTTCTTTGTCTTTATTGTATGCGATAATCTGAACCGTGTAATTCTGGTCTGGCATAAGACCTTGAATAATTGCTTTCGTCGCAGTGTTCTGGAGATTCAGTTGATTGGTTTTTCCACCTAAAATAAAACAGAAAGATAAATCAGTTCTAAGCAATCCGTTAACTGTGTCCATTAAGAAATTTCGTTAACCAGAAATCTAGATTTTAAAGGTGAAGATATTCAAAAACAGGTATAATGGTGAGTATTGCATAATACTTATTTTTCATATACCTTCCATCCTCATTTTCAATCATACTCTGCATTAGACGACTTAAACATTTGTCTAAAGTAGGTGAAAACAAATTCACAAACATCCTTCACATAACACGCTGTTGCTTTGATACACTACGGAAAGCTGTAGCATAAGGTTAGAAGACAGTCAGCCCTCAGAGACACTCTGCGAGGAAAGCATGTCACCTGAGAGGAAGGAGAAGATGGACAGGCTGAATGTACCTACCTGCACAGGCATTTTTCCTACGGCCTCTGTAAAGCGAATCAAAGCATCTCTGAAGCATTAGCAACTTAATTACCCTGAATCTGAGCATCACTGGCTCAGAATGCTGAAGGAATCACACATTGTCCGGCTGCTTAAAGCTTAGCTTCATTCTGGAAAAGATTCCAAACTCCCAATGTCTCTCCATCAAACCAGACTGACCTCTAAGGTTTTGCTGAAAATGCTAGTGATTCAGTATCAACTTGAAAGCAAAGTTCCAGACATGCCTTCTTCTCTATTTCTGGCAGTTGTTACTGCCTGAGAAAAGGAAAATTAACTTAAAACTGCTCCTCCAGCAGTAGCAGCAAAAGGGCCAGAAATCTGCTGAATTAATCAACTATAACACAGGCCACAGTGCATATTAATCACAGGTGGCGCTAGTGGTCAAGAACCCGCCTGCTAATGCAGGAGACATAAGAGACGCAGGTTCAGCCCCTGGGTTGGGAAGATCCCCTGGAGGAGGAAGTGGCAACCCACTCCAGTATTCTTGCCTGGAGAACCCCATGCACAGAGGAGCCTGGAGGGCCACAGTCCATAGGGTCATGAAGAGTTGGACACGGCTGAAGTGACTTAGCAATCAATAAAATTAAAATTAATTATGTTAAGTCTGAAAAACGATGATCCTATCACCTCTGCTGCCCACTGCTATAAGGCGGAGCTGAGCCTTTCTCCTGCCAAAATCCATTGCCATACGTGCATTTATGTCCAAGAAGCTAAACTTGGTTTCAGAAAATCTATCATTTAAAACTCGTCCTTGACAAAGTGCCTCAAACGAATCTTCCACAATGCGTTTCCCTAAAAACAAAAAGAAAATACCCTGGAAAAACTGTGCTAGAATTCCCCTCTGAGAGGCATAGGATATACTACCCTGAAGACACTGAGAACCCTGTGATAAAAAAGCTCTAACTCTGTGTAGAATGGCGCTCTTCAAAGCCCTTTGACCGTCACACCATTGGACTGCGCAGCAGCTGCCGCATCCTGCTAAATATCACGGAAAACGCTCTGGGCAACGCTGGTGTAAACGACACGCACAGCCCGTCTCCCAGCGCTAAACGGCTACAACCATCCCGTGTCTAGACTCATTTATTGCTCCTTTTATCTACTCGATTTATTTTAGGTCTGATCAAGTCAATACCGGAGCGTCAAGACTGTTTTGCTAGCTTGGGTCACTGCAGTGAGGCCGCTGGGTCACCAGGGAAAATAAACCCAGTTTTCATGGAGAAATTATCTGCTTTCATCTTCCATTTGTTTGTCACTGGGGTGTTTGAGCAAGAAGTGGAGGTCTACTTTTGGAGATGCTACAGCAGAGATGACCGAGGGGTGAGGCTGAGGTTGGTTCAAAAACCACCCAAGTCATTTCTTTTTTAAAACAATAATTTTGTTTGTTTACTTTTGGCTGCTCTGGGTCCTCACTGTTTGTGCAGGCTTCCTCCAGCTGTGGTGGGCAGGGGTTCTTCCTCGTTGAGGTGTGCAAGCTCCTCACTTCGGTGGCTTATCTGGTTGTAGGGGGCTCCCCAGGGGGCACCACTGGTAAAGAACCTGGCCTGCCAACACAGGGGACATGAGAGACTCGGGGAGACCTGGTTCAGTCCCTGGGTCGGGAAGATCCCCTGCAGGAGGGCACAGCAACCCACTCCAGTGTTCTTGGCTGGAGAATCCCATGGACAGAGGACCCCAGTGGGCTGCAGTCCGTGGGGTCACAAAGTCGGACACGGCTGAGTGACTAGCACGCACGCACGCATCGCACTGTGGGGCACAGGCTCTGGGAGACGGGCTTCAGGAGCTGCAGGCTACGGGCGCAGCAGTTGGGTGCAGAGTCTTAGCGGCTCCACGCATGTGGGATCTTCCTGGACCAGGGACTGAACCCCTGCCGCCGCGCTGGCAGGCGATTCCCATGCATGCCCTCAGGGGAGTCCCCCACGTCACTGCTAAGGTTCTGATCCTTCCGTCACACTCGCTTGGAGGACTGAAGAGTTTGGTGTTACCAGCAGTTAATCCAAAAAAATTAACCTACTGATTATTTGGAGGGAAACTAATTACTTTTAAGACGTAAGGAATTCTCAGAGGTACCACAAATAAGGGACTTATATACTGACTGTTAGCATCACAATAATGTTCAAGAGCCTCTTAAATTTCCCACGATGGCTTATTTTAGAAAACAAACTGCATTTTTGGAAGTCACAGTTATTTAAAAATCGGGCAGTGTTCTACAATGAAAACTCTGAATGGAGGCTTGAGAATAAAATAAAGCTGTCCATAAGTGAGTTGCTTCCATGGGTCAACATGGGGAAAGTGTGCGTGGTCTTCTGAACCAGAGTCGTTGTGCGGAGTCCGCGCCTAAAGGCGTCGTTTTAGTGACAAAGCAAGAAGCCGAGCGTTTCATCTGCCTGTTTTGTTGAGATTTTAAATCTGCTACCGAGTAAGATGTCCCCACTTAGAAGTAATAGAGCATCAGTCTTCCTCTTTAAATGAGTTGGGATGAGGTTTCTGGCAGAAGGGACTCCAGCTCTATGTAGCCATTTGCATCACCAACCGAAAGAACAAATGTTACATTTCTGTAAATACTTATATAGTATACAAAGAGTCTGTTATCAAGTATTTATGTCCTGTGTGAAATGGAGTTTATGGGAAGAAAGGAGACCTGAGAGGCGCACCGCCCAGCTCCTTCGTGACAGTCATGGCCAAGGCTGCCGAGCGCCTAGGGTCCTCCGGGCGCGTCCTAAGCGCTTTGTGGACGCTCGTTCAGTCCCCAGACCAGCTCCTGAGTGAGCCCGCCCGGGCACCGCACCTCAGGGGCCGGCGACAAGGGTGGGCTGCGGCCCTTGTCCTCCGTGTGCTCCCGGGTGACGCGCCGCCGCTGTCCCCAGAGCCCGTTCTGAGCTTCAGACCTCGCGGCAGCCCCGTGAGGCAGGCACTGTGCTGTTCCAGGCAGGGGGAGACAGGCCGGAGGGACTCCGCAGCCAGCGGGGATGAAGGAGCTGGGTGTGAACTCAAGTCTCTGGGACACTGTGCAGCCGCATCCTGCGGCGTGCTCTGCATCTTGGTTTGTTTGGTTTGCTTTCGGCCACACTGCATGGCTGGTGGGATTTAGTCCCCTGACCAGGGATTGAACCCCGGGGCCCTGGCAACGAGAACGCCACATGCTAACCTCCAGGGAATTCCCAACATGCTCTGCACTCTTTCAGTTGATTATAAATCAAAAACATGAAATGAGAAAGAAAAAGCACAACCAAAATTTGTTAAAAGTTTTACACAACTATTTTATCCTCATGTTCAGTAAGTCTGTTTGATTTTTGCTTTTCTTGCTTTAATGCATCATTTATGTCCACTGTGTCTACTTAGAGTTTATAACTTAACGCATCATTGCTGAATAATATTCTATAAAGTTAATTAATCATAGGCTGCTCAATGGTAAAGAATCCACCTGCCAATGTAGGAGACTCAGGAGACCCAGGTTCGATTCCTGGTGGAGAAGATCCCCTGGAGGAGGAAACGACAACCCACTTTAGTATTTTTGCCTGGAAAATTCCACAAACAGAGGAGGTTGGCAGGCTATAACCTATGGGGTTGCAAAAGAGTCGGAAACAACTTGGTGACTAAAGAACAACATAATTGATCATAATTCACTCAGCCGGTCACAGCTGTTGGAGGCAGCTTTCAGGTGTCAATAGACCAAATGTATTCACCTATGTTGAAACAGAGGTGGTGAGGATTTTTGATAGTCTGGAGATTATGGTGAGCCCAATACTAGTCTTTAGATTTGAGGCAATATTATTTTCTTGAGTAGAGGATAAGATTTCAAGCTCAAAAGACTAAATAAAAGTCTTTCCAATGAGATCAAAGCAACACTTAGCACTATACATTTTAGTTTCCTATGTGCCAAACGTTGCTAACACTCTAAAACACAGTTGATTTTTTTACCTGAAGCTGGAGTCACAAGAAGTTTATATCCACCAAATTTCCCTCTTGGAGCCTTCCATGAAATCTGGATACTGTCATGAGATAATACATTATATCTTAGCCTTGTGGGTGGAGCAACTGAAAAGGAAAAACAAAAGTGGTTTAAACTCGGAAGCTTTTAAACTTTCATTGCTAAATTGAAAAGCCAAAGTAATGTAATTACTTTGACTTACTTAAGTAAAATACTTAAGTATTTAAGTACACTTAATTAAGTATACTTAATACTTGAGTATTTAAGTATACTTAAGAATACTTAAGACTTCTTTCTACAGACCCATTAGTGAACTGATCTGCTTGCAAAATAACACAAACCCAAGAGCATTTGTTTCTGACTCAAGAGGTAAGCATTTGCCAAGTAGGACTGGTCTTGTGTACCTTTCCCAGTGGTCATGTATGGATGTGAGAGTTGGACTATAAAGAAAGCTGAGTGCTGAAGAATTGATGCTTATGAACTGTGGTGTCGGAGAAGACTCTTGAGAGTCCCTTGGACTGCAAGGAGATCAAACCAGTCCATCCTAAAGGATATCAGTCCTGGGTGTTCGTTGGAAGGACTGATGCTGAAGCTGAAACTCCAAAACTCTGGACACCTGATGCAAAGAGCTGACTCACTGGAAAAGACCCTGATGCTGGGAAAGATTGAGGGCAGGAGGAGAAGGGGACGACAGAGGATGGGATGGTTGGAAGGCATCACCAACTCGATGGACATGAGTTTGAGCAAGCTTCGGGAGTTGGTGGACAGGGAGGCCTGGCATTCTGCAGTCCATGGGGTTGCAGAAAGTCAGTCATGACTGAGCAACTGAACTGAACTGAACTGATCTTGTGACAAACAACTATGATTTAGGGTTAGAATGTAATACCCTAGTCTAGCTTAATTAATGAAGCCAATCTTGCAAAGCAATTTTATTATGTTACAAGGATGAAAGTTTCTACTTTGAACACATGAACTTTTGTAATCTATGTAGACCGTGATCTGTTTTATGCCTTTAGGTTTTCACTTTTTAATTCAGTAATTTTTATGATATGATAATTTAAGGCTGTTACAGACATAGTAATAAGATCAATCTTTTCCAATAGTTCACTAAAAAGGTCGATACTGCTTTTTTGTGTAAGTCATTCAAACTGCAAAACATGTTTTTGGAACTCTACATCAACGTTCCAGAATTTCAATAGAAATGCTTTCATGAGATTTTTACTATATAATATATAAAATAGTTTGTCACAAAAGAAAATTTAACACTTGACAGAAAAGTTAGCACTTCTTACCTACTTCTATGCCTGGCCTTTCTTTCCTACTTAATGACAGAGTCCAAGGGAAGGAAACGAATACTCATTTCAATAGGTATGTAGTATTATGTGGGGTTTAGATGTTAGTTTGGTTCCCAGTTCTGTCATTTATTAGATGAATAATCTCGAGCAAGTGATTCTTTCACAGTGTTTTCAAAGTGTTTCTTTCAAAGCCTTGCTTTTGGAAAAGGTGGTAGCAATACTTTCTGCACAGAATAAGTGACAGTGTTAGAGAGAATCATGGGTGTAATCTGTTGTAATATGTACTCCAGAAATGCTTGTTCCCGTCCACCCTTACTTCATCTAATGCATGATCTCTAAAGTTTATTCAATACCCACAAAAATACATTACTGTCCCAATTTTATACATAAGAGAAGCAAGGAGACGCTAATACATTCATCCAGGTTCACATACTGGCTCATGACCATCTTTGTCCCCAAACAAAAGACTCTTTTTCTTTAGGAGAAGATTTATATTAAGAAGTCACCCTTCACTGAGCTAGAAGAATGGATGATTTACTCCTCAACAAACTCTCCGCTCATCTGAAAGCAGTAAGCACCTAAGGACACAATCTTAAGAGCGGTGTTCTCTTTCTACTTGCTCTTTACTACATTTTAATAAAGAATGCTAGTCAAGCAAATAAACACATGAGTTTCCCATTCTCGGTTTGACATGAAGGAGTCTACATTTCTCCAGCTTATGGGAAAGTATGGATTTATCTTAAGAACTACGATTTCGAGCTACAGGAGAAGGTTGGCTAAACCAAAATTTGGATGAACAGAGAAGTTGATAGTATTTTGCTTCCTCTGGAACTTGGGGAGAAAAATCTATTTATAGATAAATTCTTACTTTTTACAGAAGAAAGTTAAAAATAAGAATTTTAAAATGTTAAACAGTACATGCAGTTTCTGAGCCAAACCTTGCCAATGGGCTGGTAGACATCATCGGCTGAGCTTATTGCAAGGTTTGCGTGAACGCACAGGAGACAGGAAGGGGGCGTGCCTGGGAAACGCCGAGGGAAAAAGCGAGGGCAGAGGGGAAGCTTCTGCCTGGTCATTCTCCAAAGGATCGCCCAGTTCCACCTGCACCTCAAGGAGGGCAAAGAATTAACATTGGGGATTCCTAGGTTAAACATTAGAAATCTTTGTAGTATGTTCTACCCAGGCTACTATTCTTGACATGCGAGCTTTTAGCCTGCAACCTCTTTTTAGTCAAGAGCTGACCTTCTGAACCTCCAGGAGAAGTAATGAGGATGCCGTGGACCACACTCAGACACCCCAGATCCGGCCCAGAGAACACGGACGGCGCTCCAGAGCCCAGAATGGTGGTGACTCCCACTGAACCACCCCAGGAAGTAAAAGGGAAGCACAGGCGACAACCTAATCCATCAACATTCAAAAACAATTCACAAATGGTCTATATGATGACGGTTCCATCACAACTGCTAGCGAAAAGCAGTATCACCATTTTCTTTTATCAACAGAACCGTCTGTTGCTTATACATGCATAAACAGTCTCACAGTTATCAAAAGAAAATCTTGGTTGGACACAAAGTTTACATTTCCTTCAGGTTTTTGCCTTTAGGGGAAAAACATTGAGAAGAAGATATGTTAGTTGAGAAAGAAAGCAGCGTGAGGTCACAGCTTTGAGCTTTTCCTTGTGTGGACGGCCCTGGGACTGCCGCCAAAGCAAGGGCAGAAAGAGCGACAGGAACACTGGGGCGCAGTGCCGAAGCCCTTGTTCTCATCCCACGACCAAAAACGTGCGTGCATGTAATGCCAGAGCCGTGATTCCTCTCTCTGCACGCATTCAGGGGCCCCTTCAATAATATGTGTACTTAACTCCAGTAATGAATCTAAACGCTTGCATGAACTTGACTCAAAAGTTAATCTGTATCAGTTGAATCTTTTTTTTTAATTTCAAGGTATTTTTTTCTTTTTGATGCAGTTGTAGATGGGACTGTTTAATTTCTCTTCTCTTTTCCCTTGGAGTATAATTGCTTTGCAACGCTGTGCTAGTTTCTGCACAACAGAAACTTTGCGCTGTGCAAGAAAGTGAATCAGCTACACGTACACATAGATCCCCTCCCTCTAAGCCTCCTTCCAACCTCCACTCAACAGTTAAAATTTATCCCTCTTAAAAAAGACAAAAATCAAATGTAAAGCTTGATTTCTGGCACACGCTAAGAACCCGGAGTCAGCCAGCAAACTTATCCTTCGTACAGGGACATCAGGCGTTCTCTGCGAGGTAGGGCCAGACACAACATTTGTGAAAAGGCAGCCCCCGCTCCAAAGGCGGATTGCCAAGGGAGACGCAGGAGTGTCCGGGTGCTGACTGCAGGGTTCGGCTCGTTGCTGAAAGTGCAGGGGTCTTTTTATTTTGTTGTGCTATATTTGTTTGCGAGGGAAGATTTTCTTTAAAGATTTTCACCACAATCATTCTCATAGAAATCAAAGCTCAAAGGCAGAAAAGGAACGCTTATTTCATGCTGAAAAAGCCTCACTGTTATCAGGTACTTAGGAAATCTCATTTCATAACATGACTATGCATTGAAGGACTGATTTTCTGCCCTTCCTTCCTTGCTTGCTTTCTTTTACTTCCACTCAACTCAGCTGAAATCTTGCTGTTTTGACAAGGGACAGCCTATGTTTATTTCTAATGAAATAGTCTCATTAATTTCTTGAAACACTAATTTTTACAGCCAGGGAAGTCCCTCACTGAAACACTACCTTTCACCAAGGAACACTGACATGATCTTCTGTTCCCCGCTACTCACAGCCACCTCCCTTCTGAATCCCCAACAGCACCTTGGTCTTCTTCCAAGGAACAGCACGCCCTCCCGCCGCTCGGAGCCGTGGCTGTGCAGTCTATCAGCCATCCTCCCTTGGCGAAGGGGTGAGAGAATGACTCAAAGCAGGCAGGCAGGCTCTCGCAAGAATCTGAGCCTGTGTCCAGCCGTGAAGGATGGAAAACAGCTCTGACATTTCATTCCAAAAGCATGCCCTGAGAGAAATGGTCACTAGTTCCTAGAAGCTATATCCAGAGTGTCCCCGGATTCCTACACTTTTCAAAGCTTATTTAACTGTTGTATGAGCTACTTCATTATCTACCAGTAAATGTACTTTTTGCTTAAACTGGACAGAGAAAGTTTATTTTATTTGCAACCAAAAATCTCTGAGTGGTAGACATGGAGCCACGTGGGCAGCGAGGGCATTTCCCCTTTCAAAACACAGTTTAGGTGCGTCTCAAAGAAATAACTTAAGGAAAAGATACTGAGACAGCAGAAAATTATCTGGTTCATTTTTCCAAGTGATCTTCAAAAATCCCAGACAAACAACAAAAGACCTTAGCTTTAATCTCATTTTTTAACTAAGTGCATTTAGAGAACAGTTGTTCTGAAAGTAGGAGAAATTAAAATTTGAGGGAAATTTATCATGAGATATGCACAAGAGGGTTCTTTTTATTTGCATAGAATCTATTCTGAATCTGCCAGGCCCTTAGTAACCTTCAGACTGTGCATTCAGTTTTAAAGAAAGGAGCAAAAATAAGGACCAGGTATGAAGTGGCAGAAATATTTTGTAGACACTCTTTTTAAATGACAAGGCATGATCGAGACACATAGGCACACACCTTATAGCTCCTTATTAACAGAATTGATTCTGCAAGTTTGACTTTATTGATTAAATTTGCATGACATTTCAGAAGTATATTAAAAATGAGCTATTCAACCAACTACTGCAAGATCAATATGCTCAGCCACTGGTGAGCTGTAACTTCATCAAAGGGGTGGCGCGTTTCCACAATGTAAACAGCTGATAAAACTGAGGAAAAGCCGACATGTGGCCCTGCCTAAAAACACAGCTGAGCCAGTGAAGCACTAGTAAGGCAAATAAAATAAAAGATAATCATCAGAACCAACATGGCTAGACTCCCAGACCCTAGTGAATTTCTTAAAGTTTCCATACCTTGACCCTGGACAATGGTGCAAAAGTAAGTAATCACCACAAAAGCTGGAAACACCCAGTATTGCATCTTGCAGTGAAAAATCTTCATTTTATTTCTTGTTTTTCACATGGGATGTAACAGCAGTCCTAGAAACAGAGAGCACAGGGGTATTTTGAGAAGGCTGAAAATAAAATGTATGTAGTCATCCGGGACAGGCCAACAAGCCAACATGCACTGGTATTTTCAGGAAGTAATTCATTCCTTAGGGCACTGTATATTTCACTCTAAACATAAACTAATAAAAGAAAGATTTTTGACAAGATGCTGTAATGAAGAGAATGACTGGGAATGCATGGTCATCCCCGTGTCTAACTAACAGGGGGTGATTCAGGATCTGGTGCGGATGCTGGGGTCAGCAGCACATCCGGAGCGCCTCTGATGCGACTGCTCCCTGAATCCTTCCCAAAAGGAATTCTTCAGTGGCCCTTCTACCCAGCAGCTCACTGAAGGAGGTGACTGGGACCTCCTTGGCGGCTTCTCACAGAACTCAGCTCTGCTCAGGAGGCGCTGTAAGCTGCCCACACAGGTCCCTCTGGGAGGGTCAGGTAACTCAGAGGCAGGTCTAGGGAGTGGCAAGGACTTGGAGCACGGCAGCTTCACCTGGGGTGCAGCCCTTTGCTGCTGCCTGCCCTTCCAAGGTTCCCGTAATGCTGACACCAGTCGAGTCCTTCGAGATGAAGGGTCAGGTCTCTAGGCAAGACCCGGGCAGTGATGTGCCAGGGCCTCCGAGGGCCTGTCCGTCTTGGGTCTGCGAGCAAACCTCCAGAGTGCTCCCAGGCCTGAATTTCTGCGATCCTGGACTGTCTGTGCGACTGCTGGATTACCAAATTGTCCCTTTAGCATCTGCTAATCAGACACTTTTCAGGGTCTAAAGAGCCCTCAGGGAACCCTCCTCCCAAGCTAACTTATCTTTCTTGTATCTGAGTGTTCCTGCTTTTCTATCATGTCAATTTTGTATAACTGTTTTGGTCTAGACCTATGTTAATAACCAAAATTGACTGAGAGTATTCTTTTATTAAAAGGTCTGGCGTCAAAATAATTCTAGCTTCATTTAAAAAAAATGTTAGAAAGTTTTCCGTATTTTCATTGTTTTGCAATAGCTTAAGTACCATGAGAATGACATACTCTTTAAAAGCCAAAGAATAATTTGAGAGAGAAAATCATATGAGCCTGTTCCCTTTTGGAAGCTATTTCCTACTCAACTTTAAAATATTTTTTGTCTAATTTATAAATCTACTTAGCTTATTTACTTCTTGGTTTTCTAGTCTGTCTGGATATTTTCCCATAAAGTTATTCTTCTAATTATTTTTTAATTTTAAATTTATTTTTTAATTGAAGGATAATTGCTTTACAGAATTGTGTTGGTTTCTGCGAAACATCAACCGGAATCAGCCACAGGTATACGCATGTTCCCTCCCTCTTAAACCTCCCTCCCAGCTCCCTCCCCACCCCACCCCTAATCTTTTCATTTTGATCTTCACATTTATTAGCACAGAGTTGTGTGATCTCTCAAGTGGCAGCCTATTTTCTTGTTATAGCTCCAGTGATTGTTGTTGTTTACTTGCTAAGTCATGTCCCACTCTTTGTGATCCCTTGGACCACAGATTCCTGGTCCACCAGATTCCTCTGAATACGGGGTTTCCCAGGCAAGAATACTAGAATGGGTTGCCAATTCTTTCTCCAAGGGATCTTCCAAACCCAGGGATTGAACCACATTTCCTTCATTGCAAGCAGATTCTCTACAGCTGAGCCACTTGGGAAGGCTCCATTATCAATATCAAACTGGTGTTTTCCTAACTTCCTCTTTTCTCTCCAAAACAGACAAGCTAAATATTTGTCCAGAATGTAATTTTTGAGGATAGTTTTTTTTTAACTTGCCAATATTATTTTTTGATTTCTAATTTATTTAGTTCTGTACTTCTTTGCTTTTCTGCTCTTTTTTTTTTTAATTTTTGTTGTTCTTTTTGTTTATTTAGTCCTTAATGCAATATTCTTTATTTGAGGCCATTAATTTTTCTCTGGATATGCTTGGGCAGCCACTTACAAGCTTTAATTGCCATTTTAACACAAGAGTTATTTCAGTGAATGTGGCTAAAGTTAATTCTATGAACCTTCAAAACAACATGACTTAATATGATTCATGCACTCAAACTTAATCTGGTTTTATTCCAGAGGAACACAGTATATCCAGAGAAATAATTATATTCCTTCAAGTAATCATTCATGAAAAATATTTCTTGGCCACCACTTTTTATAATATCCAATGACAGTCTAGCATGCAACTCTTTCATGTTGCCGACTAAAGGGAGATACACATGCTTTAACAATCATATAAAATAAATAATTGTGTTAAGGTCATATAGCAAAAAAAAAATTAAAGAATGTACTCATTTATATTTAGGGGTCCAAAAAAATATCTCCCCCAACCAGCCTACAAGACTTCCAAAATGCTAATTACTAAAGAATGTTTTAAATTAAGACATTCACATATGGGAAGCCCCTTAAAATTCCTAATGGAATGGGCAACATACTGAGTGGCTATTTCATATATAATATATATGGCTTTTTAGCCTGGATGAATTTATTATTAATTTGTTACAGATTAGTGAACAACTGTTTGTCAGAGCACAGAAGAAATGGGACAGATGGTGACTTCAGATAAACTACAGGGAGAAAGGCCCTGAGTCATCGGGACCTCTAACCCTACAAAGGCAGATGGAACAAGATCGGTGGGTTATGGACTCCCCAGGCAGCGCTCGAGGTAAAGAGTCTGCTGGCAGGGCAGGAGACCCGGGTCCAATCCCTGGGTCGGGAAGATCCCCTGGAAAAGGGCATGGCAACCCACTCCACTATCCTTGCCTGGAGAATCCCATGGACAGAGGAGCCTGGCGGGCTACAGTTCATAGGGTTGCAAAGAGTCGGACACGACCAAAGTGACTTAGCATGCACACACTCCAAAGGGCTGTGAGTGACTTTTCTGTAGACAGAAGGCTTGAATATGGGGGCTCTGAAAAGATACAGGAGCAAGCATCGGCTCCATCAGGATCAAGGCCGTGCCCCACAAAGGAAGAGCACAGCAGCAGAGTCACTCTCCACCCAAAACAAATACTCTAGGATTTTGTTCCCCAAATATTATAACCACAAGGCTCCACACGAACATGGCAAAGAGAGGAGAGGTAAGCGAACAACTTGCCTTTTGGCCAAGACCTTTAAGGCCTGGGATGTTATCAGGTAACCCACACACGATGCTAACACGGGACAGAGCCCTTTACAAGCTGCAGTCCAAAGCCTTTCTCTTTTCTCATCAAAGCACTGCAGCCCAGAGCAGTCCAGGTATTGTGAAGCAACGCTTAACGTGCCACATGAGCAGCTGATGTGCGTTTCACACAATTTAAACAAACAAACAATGAATTAGTGCTACTCTCGTCTTGGCAACTGTTTTCTGAGAGCTGCTGACTGTTGCTGCCGTTCAGTCACTAATTCACGTGTGACTCTTTGCGACCCCACGGACGGCAGCAGGCCAGGCTCCCCTGCCCTTCACCATCTCCCAGAGTTTGCTCAAACCCACGTCCATCGAGTCGGCGATGCCCTCCAGCCATCTCAGCCTCTGTCGTCCCCTCTCTTCCTGCCTCAGTCTTTCCCAGCATCAGGGTCTTTTCCAGTGAGCCAACCCTTCAGGTGGCCAAAGGACTGAAGCTTCAGCTTCAGTATCAGTCCTTCCTTGCATATCATTTATACAGAAAAAAAGTGTAGCCATAGCTTTTCTTTAAATTCTTCCTTTCTTGTTGTTTATTTAAGTGAGATTAAGTAATACCATATTGGGAGAAGTGGAATTTTCGTTTTCCCAAGGTTTTATGCCAAGTCTTTCATTTGGACAGTAAAATAGGGGCAAGAGAAAATTCCAAGTTCTGTTACACTGCCATGAGATATTTTAAAAATGTCAAAGCCTAATTTGTTAAAACATTGCCTAAAACCTTGCACAAAACTAATAGCGCTGCCTTAAATTTCTTTTTTCTTTTTTTTTTTTTGGTTTAAACACATCATGTTAGAAATGGCTGTTCAGCTGTAGCGAGTTCAGAAGGTCTAGGCCAATCTGGGGAGAGCTGATGACGTTCAGCACCAGTTTTCTCAAAGCACTGTTCCTCAATTACGCAATCGGCAACTTAGAACTACCCCCATTAGGGCTAACTGCACCGTCCTCTACCTCATGTTTGTTTTATCTCATCTCATTTATACGATTAAGTTTAATAAGGAGCAGAGGCCTTATGCAAGTCAGTGTTATCAAAATCCCTTAAGATATTTATCCTAAAGTTTGTGTAAACTCCTCAGATAAACACACACTCACACACACAGAGACTTAACACACACGTCTATGCAAACCTTGGATCATGCTCTGCTCACTCAGTGCTGGCATACAGAAACCATAAACTTCAGCTTGTTGCCAGCCATCAGGGATACCAGGCCCTGAGGGGACTGGTATTTCTAGCTTAAGAATTCTCATTCCCTTCAGTCACTACTGAGAGTCCCACTGTGACCAAAACTCTCTGCTCACGTCAGCCCCTCAGTCGAGTCCAGCGCTTTGAGACCCTGTGGACTGTAGCCCCCACGGGCTCTGCCGTCCACGGAGAGGGTTGCCCTTCCCTTCTCCAGGGGATCTCCCCGACCCAGGAATGGATCCCAGGTCTCCCGCACTCGGGCGGATTCTTAACCCACTGAGCAACCCTACTCTGAGGGAGACACAAGATTTCATACTACATGATCCCTGAGTCAACTCACTTATAACTTTATTGAAAAAGAAGACCACAAGCAAATTTACAAAACTAGTGAAATACAACAGAGGTACCACAGACTGGATCTATGAGTGGAAATCTGGGCGTGAGGAGGACGTATCTGCCCATAAGT
Source organism: Antilocapra americana (assembly GCA_007570785.1). Lineage (NCBI taxonomy): Eukaryota > Metazoa > Chordata > Mammalia > Artiodactyla > Antilocapridae > Antilocapra > Antilocapra americana. The sequence continues at coordinate 10,994,773 of ML661888.1, read as the reverse complement.
TGCTACGCGCTCCTGACCAATTAGCTTAACCGCTGCACGACTGGTTTCTTTATCCGTAAAATGCACAGGTAAACATGCACCTTACAGGACTGTGATAATGTAGATAACATGCCTAGAAACACAGGTAGCTCTCAAAAAGTTCTAACTAGCAGCATGCTAGCAACAGTCTAAAAGAACGGAAGGTAAAGGCAGTTAAATCAACAATGAATTTACTACTTGGGTAGATACTAAAGGACGAAGAGACTCAAGAAGGCTTTATCTCCCCCATCTCATGAGGGTGTGGGACGAACCTGGTATAACAGTTTAGACAAAAACAGGAGATCCAGACAAGGACATAGGTACCATTATTTGCATGGGTGAACTACTTTTAACCTTTTCCAAGGACATTCCCATCCATTTTTTATCCTTGTCCAGATGACAGCTCTGTCCAGGTTCACAATAATCAACCATAAGAAGACTTGGAATATTTGACTTATGAATAATTCATAGACTAAGCAATTCTGGTTGACAAGCCCATGCAAAGATTTGAAAGAAATGGGAATGATTAAGCATGAATTAAGCCTAGGAAAAATAAGAATCGGAAGCACAGAATAGATGTCTTCAAATATTTTGAAGGGCTTTTCACATGGAAGATAAAACAAGATGATTTTGTGTTCTACAAATAAAACTCGAATCAACAGACAGAGCCACAGAGATGTTGATTTGGACAGAAACATTCTCTAACACTCAGAACATTTTTGTCCCTTTTACTAGCAGGTATGAGACAGAAGCTGGCTGTGTTTTATCCATGAGAGATGTAGAAGAGATTCCTGGATTTGTGGCAGGGGACGGAACAAAATGACCTTTGGAACAAAATGACCTTTATGTTCGAACTCTTGCTGGACTCTTATTTAGTCACTAACCCGAGTCCAACTCATTATGACCCCATGGACTGTAGCCCGCCAGGCTCCTCTGTCCATGGAATTCTCCAGACAAGAACATTGGAGTGGGTTGCCATTTCCTTTTCCAGGGGATTTTCCTGACCTAGGGATCGAACCCACGTGTCCTGCATTGGCAGGTGGATTCTTTACCACGGAGCCACCTGGGAAGCCCTTTTCTGGATTCTACATCATTACTTCAATATCCATTTTAACTCCTGGGAGCCAACAAACCCAGGAGCAGTGGAGGACAGAGGAGCCTGGCACGCTGCTGCTCTCAGGGTGGCAGAACTGGACTTGACTCAGCAACTGAATAACAACAGACCCGTTTTATAGGAGAACTTTACAGCCAGTTGGTGACCTGTGTCTACAGATTTGCAGACAAGAAAGCAAAGACTAAAAACGGGGCTGATGTTATAGCCCAGCGTGTTGATATTTTCAGTATTCCTAATTTCTTCTCTCCAGTGAAGGTACCACCCTCCTCACATCTAGAATAACCAAAAGGCTTTTCAGGATTAGTTAAGAAGTCTACTTAAAAACAGACCCTGGAGGAAATCAGTGTTTGTCACTCTTTTCTGTTAGCATCACACACAGGAGAAAGCAGCTCTAAGTCCGAAATAAAGCGCTAGTTGTGTGACTGTCAGCTCGTGACTAGTCCTTCTTACTCTGCCCCAGCACCCCACTGTGCAGGCATTGTGGTCAGAGACCAAGTGGAAAGCCACAGGCTTATTAGCATGAAGTGTCAAAGGGTAGAAGGGTTCAGGGATGCCAGAGACTAAAACTGAGAAAGGGAGCCTCAGAAAAGAGTGAGCCACAAGAAACGTGAATTGACAACACGCATACAAAAAAACCCCACGCCCCTCCAGCTCTGGACAATTCAGAATAAAGGGCCAACTAGGGCTTCCCTGGTGGCTCAGCTGGTAAAGAATCCACGTGCAATGCCGGAGACCCTAGGTCGATTCCTGGGCGAGGACGATCCACTGGAGAAGGGACAGGCCGCTCACTCCAGCGCTCTGGCCTGGAGAACTCCACGGGCTGCACAGCCCGCGGGCTCACAAAGAGTCGGGTATGCCTGAGCGACTGTCACTTTCACTAGTCAAAACACACTTAACAATCGTAAGTGAGTATGTACTTAATGTAATAGAGCTTCAAAATACACAAAGCACAACCTGATAGAACCAAAGCAGGCAATAATAGACAAAGTTAGGGGTGTTGACACTCCTCTCAGGATTGAGAGTGACTGAACAGCTAGACAAAACATCAATAAGGATGTAGAAGATGCGAACTACTCGCCAACAATTAATTGATATTTATTGAACTCCACATCCAATAACTACAGAATATACCTTAAATTTTTTTTTTCTTACAAAATAGGCATTGGGGGCCCTAAAATGAGTTCATAAATTTCAAAAGACTCAAAGTTTGCAGAGTATGTTTTCTGACAACAGAATTAAATTAGAAATTAATAATAAAAAAATCTTTACAGACTCAAAATGGAAGTTAAGCAGCATGCTTCTAATTAATCCATGGATCAAATGAGAAATCACAATGGAAATTTTAAATTTTAAAAATAGTTGGAAGGGAATAAAAATATTTTCCACATGAAAATCTGTGGGATGCAGCCTAAGAATTAGAGATAAATATTTACAAATCAATGATCTAATTTTTCACTTAAAGAGGCCATAAAAAGAAGAGCAAATAAAATCCTAATTAAGTTGAAGGAAAGGATTAATAAAGATGAGCATCAAAAACCAAAGATACCTGAAACTAATATTAGTGAAAATTAACAAGGCTAAAATTTGCTTATTTAAATATTAGTAAAAGTGAAAAACGTTTAGGCAGGGTGATCAGTCTGCAACAGATGGCCTCTGCTCCGTACCCCACTGTGACGCTCCAGCTAACCTCACGGCCCCAGCAACTCCACGTCCTGAGTCCTGGGTACCAGAGGACACGGAGGTGGGCAGGCTAACCCACACTGCACAGCGGTCAAGGCGGTCAGTGACCAAATGACCAGGGCTGAGGCGCACGCAGCCAACACCCCGCACCCCCTGAACGGCCGGGGCTGAGCGACGCTGGGAAGCCCGGGCCTTCTCTGCAGCTGTGTGCAAAACTCATCTCCAGGGGAGAGGGCGCTCCTTCTCCTCCCAACAGGGTCTACCCAAAGGACTTCTACATCACAGGAAGACCTTACGCAGGACCAGAGCAGCCCAGAGAATGGCTCAGACGCAGAGGGGTGTGTGTGCGCGCTCAATCACGTCAGCTGTGTCTGATACTTGCGACCCCATGGACCCCGCCAGGCTCCTCTGTCCATGGGATCTTCCCAGCAAGAACACTGGAGCAGGTCACTATTTCCTACTCGAAGGGACCTTCCTGACCCAGGGATTGAACCCTCGCCTCGACTCCTGTATTGAAGCAGATTCTTCACCCATGAGCCACCAGAGAAGCCCAAATGCGAGGGATCTAACTGCAGACCATCCTCAGAAATGCAGCTGCTCAGCCTGAAAGTAGGCTGCTGTGAATCCTGCGTGATAGAAGAGCCATCCCCAAAGCATGGCAAATTGCAGTGACCGGAATGTTGTCATCAGGAATTTGACTCGGGAATGTTCCATCACTTGGGTTTTTGTTGTTGTTGTTGTTTTTTAAGGACTGACAGAGCTTCCTGGTCATCGAAATGCGAATCGCTTTTAACTGAAGTCAGTATCTGCAAGCATCACGGAGGCCACCACACGTCTCAGGATAGACCTCTCACCCTTTGGGAAGACTTCCCTGATCTTCCAAGTCCGCCCAGATGGTGCTCCTGGGTTGCCTACAGTGGCAGTCTTTAGCTTCCATTCTAAACCTCAATAGACCATTGTCTGTCAATATCAGTTCAGCATGCTCCCCTTCGCAAAAGCAGACTGAAGGCCATCCAGGAGTAAGTCACCATTGAACAGAAGACCACCGTCCCCCCACCTCCCTCCCAGCACTCCTAGCTACAGACTCAACCTGTGACACACGGACAAGCTCAGCAAAGCCTAGCCTCTCTCTGGGTCAATGTTCACAACTCAGCTCACCACTGTGTGTGTGTGCGGGGAGACCCCAAACACAGCTCCCTAAAATTGAAAGTCAGGGACCCTTGCCTTGAGTTCCCACAAAGGCCCATTGGCAGAAAAAAATTCATCAAGAGCACTGATTTCAAAAAATGACCTTGAAGTATAAGATGAAAATTAAATTAAAAATTTTCAAGATTTACTGTGAAGAAATGCAGAGTCTAGACTCTAAGCCCTGACTTAAAAAGACTCTCAGTTGTCAGAATCCCCTCAAAAGGAGCAGAGAGAGAAGAGGAAAAGCAGGAAGAAGGGGGGAAACAGGTGAAGGGAAGGAGAAAGAAGCAGGAGAGCAGAGACATCCAGACAGCACGGTCCGCTCAGGCCTGGAAACAGCACTGCAGGGGCTCCTGTCAGCCCCGCTTCCTGGAGGAGAGACCAGCGAAGCTCAGAGGGGGCAAGGAGGCGGGCAGGTGCCAGAGCAGGCGCATCTTCTGCCCTCACCCTCGGCCTCCTTTGGGGGCCCGGCTCTGTCCCATCCGCCCCCCGCCCCCGAACAGGCGGGTGCAGAAATGGGGTCAGGGCCCACACCTCATGCAGACTTTTCTTTAATCCCGATTCTGTCATTTGCTGGCTTTGGGACCCCAGGCAGGTCCTTTGTATCTGGGTGATCTTATCTTTAAAAGAAGGGCAGTCTTCACGTCCCGGGGCACTGGGAGACTTCCATGTGCTTCTGAGAGAGAGCTGGGCAGGGACTCAAGCAGGGACTGCAAACACGCCAGCCTCCAGCACTCACAGCCGCGTGCCCAGGAGACGGGGAAGGGGCCCGGGCTGCACGAGGCTTCCTCCGTGGGGAAGAGCCGCGAGCTCTGCCGCCGTGTTTGGTCAGTCACGGGAGGAGCCCAGCGGAGGACTCCCTGACACCCACCGCCAGTGGAGCAAACCTGCTCAAGAGGAAGCTTCGTCCTGGCCTGGCCCTGCTTTCCTCCTCTCCGCCCCCAGCCCCCCGCCCCGCCCCGGCCTTACCATTTGTTGTCTACACATGTCATAATCCCAGGCAATGTCAGCTCGGTGGGGCTCAACCACCACCTCAGCCTGCAGCCACACAGGGAGGCCCTCATCCCGGCAGGGAATCTGGGGCTACGCTCCACAGGCTGGGAAAACAGCCGTCACCTGGCTGAGCCTGGATTAAAATGACAGCAAGTATGTGGCTACAGAGTCTGAACTGCAGACTCCCAGCTTAAAATAGGCAAACGCTCTCTGTGCTTTACTGGGTGACTCGAGGAAGGCTTTAGGAGTTGAAGGGCGTGTGCCCATGTGCTCACTCCATCCTTTAAAGCCAGCCCCGGTGGATTCCAAAACCCAGGACTTGCGTGGAAGGCCCCAAGAGCTCTCTGAGATCCACAGCTGGACCATTAGCAGCAGGAGAGATGCCAAAGGGCTCCTCCCATCCATCCTAAGTCTGGGATTTGCCCCAAACTGCTCCAGGGATTCTGAAGGGCCCCTCGGAGTTCTTCCCAGGGAGTCACTGGGAGGCCTCGCCAGGGTGGCTTCTGTCCTTTCAAAGGGACCCCCAGGAGGTCAGGGATGCAGTGGAGGTCCAGGTCTCACCTGGCTCCGGGCCCCCAGGCAGCGGGAGAGCCACCCAGTGCTTAGTGATAGAGCGTCCTGTGCATAAGATAAGCCTGGAAAGCACCTCAGGAGGTGAAAGACGCCAGTCAGGAAGGCCCACACACATTGCATGCTTCCGTGTATATGAAACGTCAGCAGAAAGTCGAGGAACAGTTGCCAAGGGTGTTGGGCGGGGGCGAGGGGGGCGTGGTTGGGAGAAATGAGCATTTATACTGCTGATAGGTACAGAATTTTTTTTTTGAGTGATACAATGTTCTAAAATTGATTGCGGGGACAGTGGCACAACTCCATGAATATGAAAAACCACTGAATTGCACATGTGTGGTATATGAGTTATAACTCAATAAAGTTGCTTTTTAAAAATATGCTACCCTGAAGTCTGTCTTACAGTAACCACACCCTTGGGACCAGGTTCAAAGGAAACCCTTGCAAGTTGCTCTTTTGAAACAACCCAACGTGCAAGTGTTACCCGTGCCCTCGTCACTCACTCACTCATGCCCCAGAGATAGCTGCGGGCCGAGCGGACCCCCTTGGCAGAAGCGCAGCATCAGCTCCCCTCCCTGCATCCAGCTGCGCCTCTGTGCTGGGGGCTAGGGCCTCCTTACCACAGGCGACAGCAGTAGGAGACCCTCTGTAGCTGAGGAGCTCCGGAGCCTTTAGGGGGAGAGTTTCAGGAAAACTCTTTCCCAATTCTGCTCCCCACAGGGCCCCCAAATATCCGCATATTTTTTGGGTCCCCCCCCCCCGCCCCTTCTGCTGCTGCAGGCAGCTGACACTCAAAAATTTCCAGAAGGGAATCCAAAACTCGCAGAGGGAAAGAGGCTCTGAGTGCAGCTCCACACGGCGTTTCCAGGGGCAGGGGAGGGGTGGGGGTCCAGGTCCCCGAGAGCGGCACGCCAGCCCCCGCCCTGGGGACAGAGTCTCCGCAGAGCGGGCGCTTCCCGGACAGGACGCAAGCCCCCGGCTCCTGGATGAGGGTGCCCGCGGCTGCAGTGACGGCGCTCAGACCCTCGTTAGGGCCGAGGCCACCCCAGGGCGCAACGCCGCCCCTCCCGCGGGGCTCACCCTGTCTGCCTGCGCTATGCTTAGTCGTCAGGCGTGTCTGACTCCGCGCCACCCTATGGACTGTAGCCCGCCAGCTCCTCTGTCCACAGGACTCTCCAGGCGGGAATACTGGAGCGGGTTGCCCTGCCGTCCTCCAGGGCATCTTCGCGACCCAGGGATCGAACCCTGGTCTCCCGCATCGCGGGCAGATTCTTTACCAGTTGAGCCACCAGGGAAGCCTCCAAAAACTGGGGCTGGTAGCCTATCCCTTCTCCAGGGCATCTTCCCCGCCCAGGAGTGGAACCAGGCTCTCCCGCATCGCAGGCGGGTTCTTGGCCAGCTGAGCCGCCCGTGCGCGGGGCCCTCTGACCCCAGCCGGCGCAGAGGTTCGGCTCCGCTCAGCCGCGCGCACTAGAGGGCCTGAGGCCGCGAGCAGCTCCGAGAGGTGAAAGTGGGCGAGGGGGTGGGGAAGCCCGGGCCGAGAAGGCCCTCCAGCGCCGCGGCCTGGCGGTGCATCTCAACGCCTCCTGGTCCAGACACCCGAGCAAAACGCGCGAAGCAGCCGCGTTTCCGGGCCCGGAGACGGGGAAGAGCCGCCGCTGCCGCCAACACCCCGCGGCGCCGCGGGCTTGCTCCTCCTGTCGACTGGCACCGCGTGCGCAGCGCTAATCACCCGGGGTGTCCGGGTGTCTGCACCCCGCGATCGCCACCGACGGTTCTCCCAACTGACCCCCGAGCGCTTAGGCGTCAGTCGTGTCCGACTCTGCGATCCTTTGGACTGCAGCCCCGCCAGGCTCCTCCGTCCACGGGATTCTCCAGGCCGGAATCCTGGACCTTCCCGAGCCAGGCATCGAGCCCGTGCCTCCTGCACCGCAGGCAGCTTCTCTCCCCGCCGAGCCGTCAGCGTGCTGTTCGTAACACGGTCCTCCAAACAACCCCCAAGCCCCTTTCTCACCATAACGGTAGCCTTTAGGAGGCCCTTTCTGCTCGGAAATGCTGGACTCTACCTTCTGGAAGCCAAACCCGCTCTTTCCCGCCGCTCGCGAGCCCCGGGCGAAGGCCCGGGAGAGCAGCCCGGGCGGCGCGCCTCCGGCCCCTCAGCGCCGCGGGCGGCGCGGGCGCGCGAGGAGCGGGTCCCCGGACAGCCCCGGTCCGCAGGGGCTCGCCACCTGCGCTTTCCCTCCCTCGGGAGCAGACTCTCAAGGCCGCCCAGAGAGGCAAGCCGAGGCTGGCACCGACCTGCGCCCGCACGGTTCCAGCCCAGTGTCCGGGGACCGTCCCAGTTCCGCCGCGAGTCCGCTCTCCCGCGCGCGGCCCGCCCGGCGCCCCTTTAATTGGCTGCCCCCCCTCCACCCCCGCTCCCCGCCCCGAGCCGCCTCCTCTCCGGCGCTCCCTCCTGCGGGGCGCCCGGGATCAGATAGGAGCGGAGGGAGGCGCGCTGGCGGCCGCTGAGGAGCGGGAGGCGGGGGCGGGGGCGGCAGGCTGGGGCCCCGGGCAGCGCCCCCGGTCCCCGACGACTCCGCCTGCTCCCGCCGCCCCGGACAGGCCAGGGGACTGCCAGCGCCGCGGCCGCGAGCGCGGGGCCAGGAAGGAGCCGCCGGGCCGTCCCCGCGCCCCGAGGCCCCCGGGCCGGCCTCTCCAGGTCAGGGTCCGCGGGCAGGTGCCGCGCGCCCGCCTCCGCAGCCCCGAGAAGCCCGGTCCGGGCGCCCGGGGGCCCCTCCGCTGGGACGGCTCGGCCGCCGGGCGCTAAGACTCCGGGCTTCTCCTACCCGGGGCGCCGGCTCCAGCCTCGGCCCGGGAACGGCGACCGCGCGCTCTGCGGCACGGCCCCAAACAGAACCGGGGACCCCGTCTCCCTTCCCCAGAACTGGGAGCGCTCCCGGGCGCTTCGGTGCCTTTGAAGGGACGCGCGCCGGCGGGGCCCCGGGGCGCAGGCCCCCTGACCGAGATCCCGAGTCAGGACACCCGCGCTGGGGCCGGGGCCGAGCCCCCCGAGCCCCGCGGCGGTTCTGGTCCGGGCCGCCCCATGAAGCACTGGAGGCGCCGGGTCTCCGGCCCCCCACCCCCGGGAAAGGCATCAGCATCACCCCTTCTTTAACCGAACCAAGAGCCTGCCGCCCCTCCCGCGGCTGGTGCGCGCACATGTCCGGGGGGGGTTACACACCGGGAATCCATCGAGACTTCGGCGAGAAAAGCACGCTCTCGCCTCGGAAAACTGGAAAGGCAGGTGCTGGCGAAGAGAGAAAGGGGGCGGTGCTCTGAAAGGCCCGGGGCCCGCCCCCGAGACAGAAAGGGGGCTGCGACCGCGCACCTCACATCCAGGAGGGCCTGAGGCTTTCCCAGCCTTCCCTCGCCACCCCCCCCCCCCCGAGCCCGCCGTCTCCGCCCCCCCTCGGCGCCCCCCTCCCTGCCCCCCGAGTCTGCCGTATCCGCACCCCTCGGCGCCCACCCCGCCACCCAAGTCTGCTATATCCGCACCCCCCGCACCCCGAGTCTGCCGTATCTGCACCCCCTCGGCGCCCACCCCTGCCTCCCGCCAGCCCTGCGGTGGGAGCGCAAAGCGGGGCCCAGCCCGCACGGCCGCCCCGTGTCTGTCGGTCCTTCTGCAAACCCGGCGGGGCCCGGCCGAGGCGCCGCGTGGCTCCCTCGCTAAAGCCGGTTTGCAGAGCACGTCTTTATCGAGACCGCGTCTGCTCGGAACCCGGGGTTCCGTCCGCTCCGCGGCGGGGCCGCGGGCGCCACCTGCTGCCTGCGCCGGGGGTCGCGACAGAGCTGGGCGGGAAGGACAGACGGACAGACGGACGGTTGGGGCCGGAACTGCAGCAACCCCGCAGTTACTCCACCTGAGTCAGAACTTCGCCTCTCCCCGCCTCGCCCCGCCCCGAGCAGTGCCTGCCACCTTCATTCCGCATCCCCCTTTTCACTAGTAAGGTCTGCTCTGGGTCCTTCCTTCTTACCAAGATACAGATCGGTAGTGTGAATTTAGCTTTACCTGTAATTCCCTTGGGGGAGGTAGTGGGGTGTTGGCATAAAGTCTGAAGCAAAGAGAGAGAAAAAGTGCTTATGATGGAATTATAGATAATCCCAACAGTAATCACAGGAAATAAGGAATTCTCTGATGATTTTAAAAGGCAAAATATATGTGCAAAAATTCATGCAGAGGGGCAGAATAGTTGTTTCATAAAAATCTTATATGATAAGGTACTTTGTTTTGCAATGATGTATCAGGTTATTTTTAAAAATTCTAACTCGACCTTCTTTCATCTTTTAACCTTTTGACTCGCATTTATTTCACTTTCAGTGTAGATAAACTTCAGTCACTCTTGAATCAGAATGGGTGGTTTTAATCAGTTTTCCACTTAATTGCAGCTGTGTGTGAATTTCCAGACCTTTCAAGGGAATGCTTATTAATATTTATCTTAAGGTCTTTTCTCAGAACCTGGAAGAATACCGACAACTCAATCAGAGAAACAAGCCCAGAAGACCCCACTAATGGTCTCTGTTCTCAATGTAAATTTAAAAAAAAATTACCTCTGAAAGAATAAGTGAATAGCTGAGACCTTTTCAAAGACATCAATAAATTCCAGCTTCCACAGTCTTTGATTCTAACCTCTTCTTAGAATCTCATCCCAGGCTTGTGTCGTGACTGTGATTCCCTCTCAAAGGACTCCATGCACACCCTGTTACCCCTCTTTCCCCTGTCTCCTGAAGTCCTGCAGGAAGACTCTGGACTCGGACTTACACTGAAGAGACTCTGCCCCTTGCTTGTCTCACTTTGGTGAAGTCATTTTGCCTCTCTGAGCCTAATTCCTTGCGTATAAGAAGCAAGTCATTACAGGCGATAGTCACGCAGATTAAGTGACAGGTGCGTTTACGGACCCGATTCACTAAATGGCAAATGCCGAGTGTATCACCCAGACTTGCACTGTCTCCCGTCTGTTCAGGGCACACGGGGCTCCTCTCATCAGCAGCCCCTATGGGTGTTGCCCGCAGTGTTTCTCAATAGAGGCACTTTGACATTTTCGATAGGTCAGCGTGACTGCCCCAGACATTGCAGAACATTTATCACTCCTAACTCCAGCACCAGATTCCAGGAGTGTCCTCCCATCGGCTAGTCAGGGTGAAAACCAAAACGATCACCTCGCATTTCCTCCAGCACTTGCGAACCATTCACTCTTGGCAGTTCTACTCCAACCCCTCTGTAATGGGTCACCTATGACTTTTTTTCCCCTAGCCCATCCATTCTCCCTCATTTTGGTTACAGAAGGATCATACTCAGCCAGTAGCAAGTACAAGATGATAAATAATATCAATAGGATGCTATAAACAATAACCATGGCCCAAGCTCCTGGCCTCACGCCCACTCCACCCCACCCTCGTTGCTGATAGCCTACCCCGGGACTCCTGGTCTTGCAGGAGCACCGCGGAGAACCTTTAGCACCCTGCCTCCTGGCCAAGGGCTGATGGACCTTCTCGTTGACAGATGTCCCTGTGGTATGCTGTGCTTAGTCGCTCAGTCAGCTCCGACTCTGCAACCCCATGGACGGTGGCCCTCCAGGCTCCTCTGTCATGGGAGTCTCCAGGCAAGAACACGGGATGGGGTGCCACGCCCGCCTCATGCCCTGCAATATCAGCTGTTAAACGCTTTGCATCTCACCACGGAGGAACGGATTTCTAATGTCTTTTAGGAAGTCACCTCCACGCAGCTGGACGCAGCTGTGGGCGGCTGTCATTCAGTTCTCGGGTCTCGTGCAGCCAAGGTGGGCGTGAGTTGAAAACAAGGCCAACCACCCACTCTCCCCCTCAGATGTGAGTATAAAGTGACAGGACAGAGGAAAAAAGTCCTATGAGGGGGGTCAGGGGTTCAAGAGGGAGGGGACATGGTGTGCCTGCAGCTGATTTACGCTGATGTTTGGCAGAAACCAACACAGTTCTGTAAAGCAGTTAGCCTTCAGTTAGAAAATAAATACATCAAAAAAGTTTTTTAAAGTGCTAAATTTTTATCTCGATGCATTCTAGCAATGAGACCTTCAGTTCCGTTCAGTCACTCAGTCATGTCCGACTCTTTGCAACCCCACGGACTGAAGCACGCCAGGCCTCCCTGTCCACCACCAACTCCCAGAGTCCATCCAAACCCATGTCCATTGAGTCGGTGATGCCATCCGGCCACCTCATCCTCTGTCATCCCCTTCTCCTCCTGCCCCCAATCCTTCCCAGCATCAGGGTCTTTTCCAATGAGTCAGCTCTTCACATCAGGTGGCCAAAGTACTGGAGCTTCAGCTTCAGCATCAGTCCTTCCAATGAATACTCAGGACTGATCTCCTTTAGGATGGACTGGTTGGATCTCCTTGCAGTTCAAGGGACTCTCAAGAATCTTCTCCAACACCACAGTTCAGTAGCATCAATTCTTCAGTGCTCAGCTTTCTTTATAGTCCTATTCTCACATGCATACATGACTACTGGAAAAACCATAGCCTTGACTAGACGGACCTTTGTTGGCAAAGTAACGTCTCTGCTTTTTAATATGCTGCCTAGGTTGGTCACAACTTTCCTTCCAAGGAGCAAGCATCTTTTAATTTCATGGCTGCAGTCACCATCTGCAGTGATTTTGGAGCCCCCCCAAAATAAAGTCTGTCACTGTTTCCACTGTTTCCCCATATATTTGCCATGAAGTGATAGCATACTAGATACCATAATCTTAGTTTTCTGAATGTTGAGCTTTAAGCCAACTTTTTCACTCTCCTCTTTCACTTTCACTAAGAGGCTCCTTAGTTCCTCTTCACTTTCTGCCATAAGGGTGGTATCATCTGCATATTTGAGGTTAGTGATATTTCTCCCGGCAATCTTGATTCCAGCTTGTGCTTCTTGCAGCCCAGTGTTTCTCATGATGTGCTCTGCATATAAGTTAAATAATCAGGGTGACAACACACAGCCTTGACGTACTCCTTTTCCTATTTGGAACCAGTCTGTTGTTCCATGTCCAGTTCTAACTGTTGCTTCCTGAGCTGCATACAGGTTTCTCAAGAGACAGGTCGGATGGTATGGTATTCCCATCTCTTGAAGAAGTTTCCATAGTTTTTTGTGATCCACACAGTCAAAGGCTTTGGCATAGTCAATAATGCAGAAATAGATGGTTTTTTGGACTAGGTCCTTGTATCTAGACATCAGCAGAAACACACCAGTGCAGCTGTACTGGCTGCTAAAATGCTGAAATACTTTCCTGTCTGTTACCTCCCCACAACCACGTGACTTCCTAGGTGGCTCGGTGGTAAAGAATCACCTGCACGGCGGGAGACCTTAGAGACTGGGGTTCCATCCCTGGATTGGGAAGATCCTCTGGAGGAGGGCATGGCAACCCACTCCAGTATTCTTGCCTGGAGAATCCCATGGACTGAGGAGCCAGACGGGCTGCAGTCCACGGGGTCACCAAGAGACAGACATGGCTGAGTGACCGAGCACACACAACTCTGTACATTCTCTCTGCCACCCTCCTGGGGTCACTGCCCCAGAGTTCCCTTAGATCCAACAGCTGGAGAGGTGCCCCTTGTGCTACGGTCTGAATGTCTGTGTCTCCCCAAAAGCCGTATGTTGACATCCCCCCAGTGGTGATCATTTTTGGAGGTGGGGCGGGGGGCGTTGCTTCCCTCAAAAGGGTTTATCATGAATCATGAATGGGATTGAGGATCTTGCCTAGAGAGATCCCTAACCTTCCTCACCAGGATCTCAGGTGAGCCTTCCCTCTACCATGCTGGAATCCAGAGATCCTAAACTGTGAGAAACACGTTTCTGTCCTCTGTGAGCTTCTCAGACTACGGAATTTCGTCACAGGAGCCCAGAGGGGCTGAGACTCCCTGTCAAGCACCGAGCGCCGCCCGGTCCCTGGTGGCTGTTAGTGCCCCTTCCTGCCAGGCTCTGCCCAGGGCTCTGGTTGTCCCATCGCCTGGAGCTCAGCCCTGCCCAGAACGCCAGACCTTTGGCTCCTGTCCTTCCTGAAGCTCTTGTCTCCGTTCTGTGAACTCCTCTATTTTTGCCAAATCTGGTTTCTTTAACTGCTAACTGAAGAACTCCAGGTCAGTCTTCATTTTACCAAACTTGAGCCTGAGATAAATGACATGAGAGCTTGTCCAACCCACACAGAGGGTTACTAGCGCAGTCAGCCCTGGGGTTCAAGCGCCTTCACTCCCAGGTCATAGCTTCTCCCACCAGAGTGCATCGACCCCTTTACCAATGATGCCAGAGACACAGCCCGTGCCTGTACAGGACCTTCACTTTGCAAAAGGTAGTCAGGCACACCAAAAGCATGTCTGGCTCTTTGTGACCTCATGGACTGTAGCCTATGAGGTCCCTCCATCCATTGAATTTTCCAGCCAAAAGTGCTGGAGTGGGTAGCCGTTTCCTTCTCCAGGGGATCTTCCCGACTCAGGGATTGAACCTGGGTCTCCAGCATTGCAAGCAGAGGATTTTACCATCTGAGCCACCAGGGAAGCTCAAATACATCATCCTGTTTTAAATACATCAGCCCTACAAGGTAAGAATCATCACAGAGGTCAAACTCCTAGTGTCCTGCGTGGTGCTGGTAACCCCCCTTCTCCTCACCGTCACTTTTCGTGGTCTTGTACCCTTGACTGAGACATTCCTCATTCTCTCGGCTCCACAGCGCAGATCACAGTCAGGACTTTAACAGCACCCAAGCTCCTCCTGTGCAACAACAACCTGTCAGCATGTGCATGTTGTGTAAGAGGTCCTGTTCATAATCCAGAGCATAACAGGGCTGGAGCAGGCACGAGAGATCACACACACACACACACACACACACACACACACACACACGGTAGTTACATCACTTTACAAATGAAGAAACGGAGACCCAGCGAATTAGATCCCCGAAAGAATCAATGGCAGATATTACTAGATTCAACATCATCTAAAATAATAACACCATGGAAGGAGAAGAAGCTTTACTGAGAGTCATTTGGGCACCAAGTCTTTGAGTCATTGAGAAAGCCCATGTGGACACTTCATATTTTAAACATTGTTTTTCTAAAATAATTAATGTGTGCAATTTTAAAATCTGCTCGTGTATGTGTTTAGTCATGTCTGACTCTTTCTGACCCCGTGGACTGTAGCCCACCAGGCCCTTCTGTCCATGGGACTTTCCACACAAGAACACCGGAATGGGGTTGCCATTTCCTCCTCCAAGGGATATTCCCCACCCAAGGATTGAATGTCTTGCATCTCCTGCATTGGCAGGCAGATTCTTTTCCACTGAGCCACCTGGGAATTTTAAATAATACTAAAAACTTGTTAAAAAATGTTGTCTTGCTTGCCAGAGGTAGTCACTTTTGACTCCTTTAGCAGTTTTCTTTCTGACATTTTCAAATCTCTGGACTTCTCAATGTGATGCATACACTGCTGTGTGTTTAATAAACAGTTATACAGATGGCTAACAAACACATGAAAAGATGCTCGACATCGCTCATTATCAGAGAAATGCAAATCAAAACCACAATGAGGTACCATTTCACGCTGGTCAGAATGGCTGCCATCCAAAAGTCTATAAGCAATAAATGCTGGAGAAGGTGCGGAGAAAAGGGAACCGTATTACACTGTTAGTGGGAATGCAAACTAGTACAGCCACTATGGAGAACAGTGTGGAGATTCCTTAAAAAACTGGAAATAGAACTGCCATAGGACCCAGCAATCCCACTGCTGGGCATACACACCGAGGAAACCAGAATTGAAAGAGACACGTGTACCCCAATGTTCATCGCAGCACTGTTTACAATAGCCAGGACATGGAAGCAACCTAGATGCCCATCAACTGACGAATGGATAAGAAAGCTATGGTACATATACACAGTGGAATATTACTCAGCCATTAAAAAGAATATATTTGAGTCAGTTCTAATGAGGTGGATGGAACTGAAGCCTATTATATAGAGTGAAATAAGTCAGAAAGAATAACACCAATACAGTATACTAATGCATATATATGGAATTTAGAAAGATGGTAACGATGACCCTCTATGTGAGACAGCAAAAGAAACACAGAAGTATAGAACAGTCCTTTGGACTCTGTGGGAGAAGGCGAGGGGAGATGATCTGAGAGAATAGCATTGAAACATGTATATTATCATATGTGAAACAGATCGCCAGTCCAGGTTTGATGCATGAGACAGGGTGCTCAGGGCTGGTGCACTGGGATGACCCAGGGGGATGGGATGGGGAGGGAGGTGGGAGGCGGGTTCAGGATGGGGAACACATGTCTACCCATGGCTGATTCATGACAATGTATGGCAAAACCAACACAATATTGTAATTAGCCTCCAATTAAAATAAATTAATTTAAAAAAATAAAATAAACAGTGTTAGACGTTATTTCTATATTTCTTATTACAGTAAAAGAGGATGTAGCTCTTTCAGGCTGCCATCATCCCCTCTTCTCTTATCGTCCCAAGATGATTAGAGGACACTTCTTGGCTAACTCCATTTACAATGTTCCCATCCCTACACTATGCAAGTATTCTTAGAAGAAGCATCATAGTGTATTGTGATCCTTTTCCCTTCTACATTTAGGTTTTCTCTGAAGTTAATAATTGTCTTGGTTTTTCCTTTGTTTTATCTGCCTTTTGCTTTCTGTTAATCTTTCCAACTACTTCCAATAGCATCTCAGTGCAGCGTTCTGTAAGTCACTGGTTTCAGGTAAAGCTGTTTTTAAGCACTCCTTCTTCTCCAAGCAGGTTTCGCCTCAGACCTGCTGCTCAGCTGTCACCCCGGTCTTGGTTTCCTACCCAGCTTGGCGTCCCTCCTTCCTCTCTCCGAGGCTGGCTTCCAGGAGTTTTCTCTGTTAAAAGGTGGTTCGGGTCCCCCCTCGGGGTGCAGTGGGCGGGGACCTCCCCGCGGCGCAGGGCACCCGGTGGCCTCGGCCGGAGAGCTCGCCCGGTAAGGCCGCCGCGGGCCCGGGGCCGCCGCTCGGACGCCGGCGCTGCGGTCGCCCCGCGGCCACTGGGCCCCTCCTGGCGGACGCCCTGCTCTCAGTCCGTCCGTCTCCCGGGCCGGAAGGTCGCTCCCGCTTCTCTGCTGTCCAGCGTCCTTTTTCCTTCGGTTTTACGGAGATGTAACGGACACAAAGTTGAAGGCCTGGAGTACGCCTCGCAAACGTCACGGAGCGGCTCCGCGGTAAGCTTGCTGGACACTCACCATCTCACGCGAATGAGGGGACGAGGATGAGCATCCCCCACTGTGAAGAAGGCCGGTCTCTGGCGACATCCTGGGACAAGCCCGTGCGGGAAGGCGGGCGTCTGGGGACCTTGTGTGTCCTTATGCTCAAATCCCTTCACTAGTTCGGCGGTGCCTAGAATTCCCGCGTAGGGACTCCCCTGGCGGTCTGCGGGTTAGGAACCGGTTAAAAGTCGGCCCTGCAGTGCCAAGCCCTGCCTGCTCAATCGCGATCAGGTAACGAGACCCACCCGCGGGCAGGGCACCTGAGCCTGAGCGGGTGGGGTCCGCGAGCCACACCAGCCTGCCCAGGCTGAGACCCCGTGCGGCCGCGAAATTTAAAAAAATGTGTTTTTCAAAAACTTTTAAAAAAGAATTCTAGCTTAGAAATTATTTTCTGTCAAAAATTTGAAGGTATTACACCCAAATTTCCTGCTTCCCACATTGCTGTTGCAACGAAAAAGCCAGTCTTGATTTTTTTTTTGGTCAGTTCCATCTCAGGCAAAATTGTCTTTCCCTCCTTTGGGCTCTTATGGTAATTACTATCTACTTTTGCCAGAAAACAATCATGTGTTCCTCTGAGAAGGCTCTTCTTTGCTGTCAACTCGGACCGACATTCACACATTCCTGTCCTCCCTGCCCAGGGTAAAATGCATGCTTCTTCGGCGGCAACAGGACAGGGGTCAAGGGCAAGGGCTCTGGCACAGAGTCTTGGCATGATTACTAACCTTGTACAAGTTACTGAATCTCTTTGTTCCTGGTTCCTAATTTGTGAAATGGTGAGTGCCCCTAGCTCATGGGCATGTTGTGACTATTAAGTGAATTAGTTCATCCAGTCTAATGACCCCATTAAGCCCCTAGAGCAGTGTGAGGCCCCCAGAAGCGCCAGGCACTGCTTTGCAGCCTCCACTCCCTTCTGCCATCCTTTGTATAACAAAGTCCTAATACATGCACATGTGTGCATTTAAAATGTGCTCATGTGAGATGATGACACAGGTAAGATACACCAGAAATGAACTATATAAGGATTTGCAAAAAGTGAGTCTGAAGTGTCCAGAAAATAAAGAGGAAAAGATACGATTTTTTGGCTGACTTGTAATAAGTCCTTTTTTTCTTGTCTCCACCAACTGTGCACCAAGGAGCAGCAGGATGAACGACTCTGACAGAAC
Organism: Antilocapra americana; assembly: GCA_007570785.1. Classification (NCBI taxonomy): domain Eukaryota; kingdom Metazoa; phylum Chordata; class Mammalia; order Artiodactyla; family Antilocapridae; genus Antilocapra; species Antilocapra americana. The sequence goes on along the minus strand of ML661888.1, from coordinate 10,976,767 downwards.
TCTAACAGCATTATTTATTTACCTAGATTTTTTGATGTGGACCATTTTTTAAATGTTTTTTTTTTTTTGGTCACAATATTGCTTCTCTTTTTATGTTTTTGAGTGCTTTGGCGGGAGGCATGTAGGGTCTTAACTTGCTGACCAGGGACTGAACCTATAACCCCTGCATTGGAAAGCAAAGACTTAACCGCTGCACCGCTGGGAAGTCCCCCTAATAGCCCAAGTATCTGCACTCCTGGGGGCACTCAGGTTAATATGGCCTGCAAAATCTATAATCTTATGCTGCATTTCTGTACTGAATTATTTTTTTTTCTGAGTATCAGATTTGCCATTATTTAAACGGGAAGGATCAACACCCTCATCAAGCTCATCAGTGGGACTAATTAGCAGTCTAGTGCTTTGATTGTACAATAGTGGGGATTCGACAAAGGTTTGTCAAATTACATTGATTTCAACAAGGGTCAGAGCTGGAGTGGGGGTGGGGGGTCCTAACTGGTTGAGGAAATCTTTCTGCTCTGGTTCTTCCTGTGTAAAAATCAATTTTAAGACCTCTTCAGAGAAGCAGATGTGCTAATATTAACTGCCCACTCAGGACATTACACATAACAGGGGTGAGGTAAGTGTCTGCTGCATGGAATTGAATGCAATCCGCCCGTGATGCCTCCTCTATTCTTCCCACGTGGCTGTCATCGGTTCTAAGTCATCCAGCTGAATCCATATGGGGAGCACATGCTAGCTGTGGGATCAAGGTGACAGAACCTCCGGAGCCATCCATTTACTTACCTATTCCTTCAGCCACAAGAGCTTCTTCAAGCAGGAACATCTGGGAACTCACTCGTGGAAAGGGAGGGGCAGAAAGCATTGAGACCAGTGAATATCTAACATCATGTCACTGGTCCGGCTTCCCAGGTGGCTCCGCTGGTGAATCTGCCTGCAGTGCAGGAGACCCGGGTTCGATCCCTGGGTCGGGAAGATCCCCTGGAGGAGGGAAAGGCTGCCCCCTCCAGCGTTCTTGCCTGGAGAATTCCATGACAGAGGAGCCTGGCGGGCTACGGTCCATGGGGTCATAGAGTCGGACAGGACTGAGCGTCTTCACTTCACTTTATGTCGCTGGAAGGTGATGGACCGGAGGAGCCCAGGAGGAGGGAGAGGAGGAGCAGGGTCAGGGAGGAGGGCCCGGGAGGATGTCTGAGCAGAGGCTGAATGAGAGCAAGGCCGGCCGTGGGACTCCCTGGAGAAGTGGCGGAGAGCCAGAGATGCCATTTCTGAGGACAGAGCTCCTGCAAAGGGCCAGTGAGGTCCTCGAGGAGGGAGCGGGACAGGCTCAGCTGAAGCACGAGGGCAGAGAGGCCACATCCAGACACAGAGGCATGTTCAGGCAGAGACTTCAGACTTCATGTGAGTTCACTCCCTGAAGAATCTCTCAGACATCCAGGTCTGTCTTTTTCATTTGCATCCTCATCTGAAAATACTTTTTATGATTTTTATTTTTCATAGGAGGATACTTGCTTTATAATGTTGTCTTGGTTTCTACCACACCAACAACACGAATCAGCTGTAAGGATATGTATATCCCCTCCCTCTCGAGCAAAATGTTGTTTCTGAGAGGGAGAAGAAGAAGAATTTTTAAGGGGTAGTCATTGTGCTTACAAAGCTTCCTGAAGTAAACTGTCATGCATGATCTTTACCACAAAACTACGGTTATAGAAAGCATATAGACATGCTGTTGTCCACTTAGAAAAACAAACGCAATCTTGAAGAAATTAAATAGAGAAAGGTTTTTTGTGGCTCATAGCAGATCCCGAGGAAGCACTACTGTTTCAGGAGGGGGCTCAACGTGCTGCATGTTTAACGTGCTTGACTTCCTCAAACACCGCACAACAGTTCCATATAGAAACCTGGAGAAGGGTCCAGGAACATACAGGGTTAGATGCATCCCTTACTTCGAGGAGGTGTCTCCCCAGGGACTCAGCCTTAAACTGGGGGAGAAATCCGTACAAACCTTTAGCTCATTACAAACCTCCTGTGAAGTGAACTCGCCAAGTCTGATCTGTCAGCACTTGTGATAATGAAGTAATATGTGACAACCTGTGATGATAGAATTGAACAGGATTTAAAAATCTTTTCTTACAGCACAGGACAAAAATGCATTTTCGTCTGAGAGGTTTCAAATCAATGATCAAAATAAACGTATCCATCTAATGTTTGAAAGTAGATTTATTCCTGGCATACAATTTGTATTCTTTTGTAACACTTTGTATTCCTTTGTAACATGATTGTATTTTCATGATTTTATTTAATTCTTCCACTCAGTCACAAAGAGAGGAAGCAAAAATTCTGTTGGTGAAGCTGTGAAACTCTGACAAACTTGAAATCTATCTCAGAAAGGCACTCCTTTAAAATTTTATGAATATATTCTATACGTTTGAACTTCACAATTAAAATGACTGTTGGTCCACTCCAAGTCTGCGGGACTAACTGAAAAACCCTAATTGACTTGACTGACCGTACAGCCATCCCTTTTCCCCCTCATTTAATGATGCATGCGAGTGGAATTTTTCTCGAGTCTCAAGTGAGTTCTTTTTGTTTTCCCAAACACTGTCACTGCATTATAGCTGCTGCTTTCCAGAAAATGTTCTGTTATCCCTGGAGCTCATGGCAGACTGATTTTCATGCTGAATTTCTGTCTATATACTTTTCTTGTCCATTCTAGAAAGACTCGTTAACAAGATAGACTCTAGAAAGGTTGAAAGCTGTGAGTGTCTTCATCTAGAGTCAGCTAAATGAGGTGAGGGGAGAAAGAAGGGCGGGTCACTGCAGCCAGGAAGCGCTCCCTCGAGGTGGTGGACTCGTGCGCTGGGGAGCGTCTGGGGACTAGCTCCTCTATTTTGTGCTTCCAGGGAATACATCATCTACGTCACTTCACTCCTTCAAACCCCCGAAGACTCCTGGAAGATTCCAAGGAAGGAGAACTACCCCCGCCTGCCCCCTTCCTGATGACAGCCTCATTTGGGAAAAGCCTTTCACTCCTAGAGGCCAGATGGGTCTACAGAGGACAGAGCCTATCCTCTAGCAATTTTGCCTGCAGGGCAAAAAACAGGAGGCCATAGGAAGGAGAGAGAGAGACTTTAAATCAAAGCTCATACATCACGAAAGTGAAAGTGAAGTCGTTCAGTCGTGTCCGACTCTTTGGACTCATGGACTGCAGCCCACGAGGCTCCTCAGTCCATGGGGTTTTCCAGGCAAGAGTCCTGGAGTGGGGTGCCATTTTCTTCTCCAGGGGATCTCCCCCACCCAGGGATCGAACCTGGGTCTCCGGCGTTGTAGGCGGACACTTTGCCATCTGAGCCACCAGGAAGGACACACAAATGGCTTTGAAAAAGGCTAACATCATTCCTGCTTAGCTTTGAAATGTCTCCACTCAGATTTATGTAAAAGTTTAAATAGCTTTAAAAATATGTTTAACCGAAGAATTCATGTTCATTATGAAAAATTACAACGGGAGAAATAAAAGAAAGAAGAATCACCCGATACCCCACCTTCCTGAAGCAGCCACTGTGTTCAAAGATTTCCGCTGTACGTCGGGGTCTCTAAATGTCTTTAGAGATGTGCTCCTACATTTTATAATTTGTAAACTTTTCTTCTAACTGACCATCATACCACCGTTTTAATTAATTGTGATGTTTTACAAACCACCTTAAACCTCCAAGTCCAGTAGTCCAGGTAGGACAGCCTAGATATTCTTAACAAATTTCCAAATTTGTTTTAGAAAAACAAAAAGCTATATAAAATGTTTAAACAAAAGCTATTAAAATACATTGTTAAACCAGTAAGAAAAAAATTTTTTTTAATCTTTAGAAGGCAAAAATGAATAAGAGGCAGGAATCCAGAGGTGAGCAAGCACACAAACACGCTTTGTCCTCAGGCGTCTGCCAGCCCCGGAGGGCGGTCAGCTTTGACAGTCTCTCATGCTCACAGGTGGGGCCCCCCAAGAGGGCACTCTTCTAGGAGACCCTCACATAAAGCTGGGGACCTAGACAGATATGTCATCAAAGGAAAGGAGATCCAGAGATGAACCCACTCTCAGAAACAGACAGCCAAGTGTTGCTTGGCTTGTTTTTCTAATCCTGGAACTGGGTGCATGAGTGGGACGCAATTTTGCGCCAGAATCTGTGGCTCTAAGATGGTCCTCCTTCACGTTCATGGTCTGAGCTCATACTACGTGTGAATATTAGAGTCTCAAGGCTAAGAATCGCTCTGAGTTAGTCACATGTCGATATTGTCCCTCAACATCTAGCAGAAGCAAATGGGGTCCATTCTGGAGGAGCTCACTCCGGCTGGCTGTGCTGTGCTTGGTCGCTCAGTCGTGTCCGACTCTGTGAGACCCCGTGGACTGCAGCCCGCCAGGCTCTTCTGTCCATGGGATTCTCCAGGCAGGAACACTGGAGTGGGCTGCCATGCCCTCCTCCAGGGATCTTCCCGAACCAGGTCTCCCACACTGCAGGTGGATTCCTCACCATCTGAGTCACCGGGGAAGCCCCACTCCAACTGCTGCTGCTGCCAAGTCGCTCAGTCCTGTCCGACTCTGTGCGACCCCATAGGCGGCAGCCCACCAGGCTCCGCCGTCCCTGGGATTCCCCAGGCAAGAACACTGGAGTGGGCTGCCATTGCCTTCTCCAATGCGTGACAGTGAAAAGTGAAAGTGAAGTCGCTCAGTTGTGTCTGACTCTTCGCGACCCCCTGGACTGCAGCCCACCAGGCTCCTCCGTCCCTGGGAGTCTCCAGGCGAGAGTCCTGGAGTGGGCTGCCATCGCCTTCTCTGTACTCTAACTAGAGGTCTCAAAGAGTTCCACAGATAGAGTTCCAAGGACTATGAATACATGGTCAAAAAAAGTCTCAAAACACATAGGAAAAAAGAGACCATGAGCAACAGCCAGCAGAAATAATACAAATATGATAGAATTAAATTAGATCTGCAAAGACTTTAGATAGTGAAACTAATGAGCTATTTTAAAATGGTTATAAAACAAAAGATATAATTAAGAATACAAGTATGAACAAGAGACTATAAAAATGACTATGCAGATTGGGAAGAAAAAAGGAATTTTGAGAAAAGAGAAAACTAATATTTAAAAAGTTAAAAACAATGGCTCTAGAGAATCAATACTAGAACACATATAAATAATTTTAAAAATCAGAAAGATAGCAAAATATAAAATTAACAAACAAAAGTAATATCCTTCATATACACACAATAATGAAACAGTGAATCCCATTTACAATAGCAAAGAAAAAAAGAAAAATTACTTAGAAATAAGCTCAACATGAATTTTGGAAAATCTACATGAAAAAATGCTAAAACATTCCTGGAAGACATAAACTTAAACAGACAGGCATCCCTTGTTCTTAAATAAAATGACTCAATACCAAAAAGATGTAAGTTTTTCATAAGTTAACTTTAAAAATGTTTTATAAAGCTTTCATAAAGATATCAAAAAGATTTTATTTTAAAATGAGATAAATTAACATTAAAAATCACATGAAAAATAAATACGCAAGAATATCCATGGAAACACCAAAAAAGAAGGGCCACTGATGGGTAGGAATAGGCAGAAATCACTAACAGACTCAAATACATCAGAAATCCATTTAAGTGCAAGAATGTGGGACTAATTCATAAGTAGAACATGGGTCAGAAAATTAGGCTACAAAGTACAAATATGTGTGTGTGTGTGTGTGTGTGTGTGTGTAAATGTAATGTATAATAAAGTTGACACCTCCAATCATTGAACCAAAATAACTGGAAAGTCTTTAAGAAAGATAAAATCGTATCCCCATCTCACCTTGTACCAAAGGTACAACAAACAAATAAGAACTCTAATTGTAAAGATGAAGGCATGCAAATACTGGAAGAAAAGAGATGAGTTCTTTTGAAATCTGGAAGGGAACTCTAAATACAGCTAAAAATTCCAGTAAAATAAAAGATTCATGAATTCAACTAAATAAAAATTAAAATATTTTAAAAGCTTTACAGGGCACAAAACTCTATGAGCAAAGTCAAAAGGCAAATTAAAAAGTGGAAGAAAATCTTTGTGGTGTATATTGCATATAAGAACTAATATCACCAATGTGTAAAGAACTCTTAAATACTGAGATAAACACTCTGTCCAGACGTAGTGTTACAAAGACTGCTTAGTTCTTACCTCTGTGTTTATCTGCTAATGGTTCTGCTTCTCTGCACCCTGACTGATAGAGAAGGCTCCACTAAGAAAGTAAAATTGGAGCTAAAAGTAGAATGTGTTGGGTTTCTCACGCGAAATTTGTTAAGTATGAAAATGTAAGTTGCCTCTGCTATCTTGTAACTGTGTTCCCCCTGCAATGTTGCCTTTCAGAGATACCTGTTAGAAGACAAGCTCCCCGTCTGTTGATCATTTTTCTTTTCTTCAGTTGTGTGGGTCTTCATTGTGCACATGGCACACAGGCTTCTCTAGTTGTGCACGAGCTCCGTGGTTTCCCAGTGCCATGTGGGATCTTAGTTCCTTGACCAGGGGTCAAACCCACGTCCCCTACATTGGAAGGCAGATTCTTAACCACTGGACCACCAGGCAGGTCTTGCCATTGGTCATGTCTTGTCTGAAAAAGCTAACTCTTTGTGCTTCCTGGTTATACTTATACATCTAAACTGCTATACTCATCAACATCAGTTCACAGTATCTGAGATGTATCAATATTATTTCCTCAGCTCATTTTAATTATATGTCATACAAATAAAAAATATTTACATTTGGGAGTCTAGAGGATGAAATTTTTTTCTGTTGCCTATTGTAGGTTCTGCAGCTAGGGTTCCAATAAAATCTGATTAACAAGAGAAAAACAAGCCACTTTACTAACATGTGCATTGTGCATACATGTGGGAGTATCCAGTGATGAGTAATTCAAAGTGGTTAGAACCTGGGCTTGTAGCACACCTTAACAAAAGAGCAATACATTTTTAGAGAAATGAAAAAGCAAAAAAGATTGAATTTCTAGGGATGGCAAACTGTGGGACTACAAATACATGGGGCAACTTTATAGTAGATAAAAGGTTTAGTGAGCATCATCGTCATGACCACCATTATCCCCATCACCATCATCCCCATCATCTCCATCATCCCCACCATCTCCATCATCACCACCATCATCACCATCACCATCATCACCATCATCCCCATCATCTTCATCATCACCATCCCCATCCTGACCATCATCCTGACCATTATCCCCACCATCATTCCCATCATCCCCATCACAATCACCATCATCATCCTCATTGTCACCATCATCATCTCCACCATCATCCCCATCATTATCCCCATCATCCCCATCACAATTACCATCATTATCACCATCATCCTCCTCCTCATCATCATCATAACCATCATCCGCATCATCCCCATCCCTATCACCCACATCATCACCATCCCCATCATTCCCATCATCATCATCCCCATTGTCATCATCATCATCTCCACCATCATCCGCATCATCCCCACCACAATCACCATCATTATCACCATCATCCCCATCATCACCATCCCCATCATCATCATTATCACCACCATCCCCATCCCCATCATCATCCCATCAAAATCCCCATCATCATCACCATCATCCCCATCAGTATCCCATCATCACCATCATCTTCACCATCCCCATCCCCATCACCCCCATCATCATCCCCATCATCCCCATTACCATCATCATCCCCATCATCCTGATCACCATCATCTTCATCCCCATCATCATCATCCCCACCATCATCCCCATCATCATCATCTTCATCTCATCATTATCACCATTATCCTCATCATCCCCATCATCACTCATCATTCCCATCCCCATCCCCATCATCATCATCCCCATCATCACCACCCCCATCACGATCCCCATCATCCCCCTCATAATCATCCCCATCATCCCTATCATCACTATCATCATCCCCATCACAATCACCATCATCACCATCCCCATCATCCCCACCATCATCCCCATCCCCATTATCCCCATCCTCATCATCACTATCATCATCCCTATCATGATCCCCACCATCCCCATCATCCCCATCATCACCATCCCCACCACGATTCCCATCATCCCTCTCATCATCAACCCCATCCCTGCCATCATCACTACCATCAATGTAACCTTTGATGATGAGCTCTCAGTGTTTGCTGGGCAGCTTCCTCCTCATAGCTTCCCTAGGGGAGTCACCCTCATTGACCCTGTTTTACAGAGGAGGAATGGAGGCTCCAGGGGCTCCAGGAACTCTGGCATCACAGCAGAAAGGGGTACCTTTTGTTTTCCTCTCCCACCTTGGAAACTCTTCTCTGCCTCGATGGGTAGGAAACACTTTAAGAAGAGGAACCAAGGTAATCCTACAGCTTAAGGACTACTCACATGTTACATATTGATGCTCCAGGAGTGCAAACCCGTCCAACAATATTCAAGTTTGTGTTGCCGGTTCCCATGCTTTGAACTGAAGCTCTCAGAGACCAGAGCCTCTATTAGGAACTGAAAATTAAACCTTGTTCAGAACAGATTAGCTGCCTCTTGGATACTAGTATGAGTGGTTCACTCTTGTGTTCTGCAAAGACTAAACTGTTTTGTTTGTTTAAAAAAGAAAAGAAAAGGTCTAGTGAGGTTTGTTATGTAGATTCCTCTGATGCCATCTCATAAACTCCTAAGGGACTAGAGCTGTCTCTGGTGAATAACTTCTGCCCTTTATGGAACAGAAGAGCAGGGAGGGAGACCTTTGTAAGTTTGTATTCTGTTTTTAAACAAAGGGAGGGCAGAGAGTTTTACTTGTATCTGCTTCTTGTCATTTGCCTTCAGTTCAAGACTCTTTATACCAAAGTGTCATATTTGGGGATGGCATATTCTGCTACCCTGCAGAAAAATGACCAGATGTTGTCTTTCATAAAATAATCCTCAACAAAAGGGGGTGTTATAGACTATAGTGGAATAGCAGCAGGACCGTGAATCTCAACATTCATCCAGGTTGCGTATAAAAGTTAGAAGGGAAAGGATGGCTAGGTTGTCCAGCCACTCAGTCATGTCCGACTCTTTGTGACCTCATGGACTGCAGCACGCCAGGCCTCCCTGTCCTTCATCATCTCTCAGAGTTTGGTGGTGATCGCTAGGAGTGTATAGGAAAACGGATTCTAAGGCAGAAGACCTTCCAAATGTCTGTGATCTCTGACTCAGGAAATGCAGCAATTATGCTTCTAGAAATTATCCTAAGGAATGATCATCACTATACGTGAACTTTACTTTTTTAATGATGTTATTTAATTTTCTTTGTTGGCCACATTACTGGCTTGCAGGATCTTAGTTACCTGACCAAGGATTGAACTGTGCCCCCTGCAATGGAAGCATGGCGTCTTTACCACTGGACCTCAGCGAGTCTCCTACACGTGAGTTTTAAATGACAAGGATAATCACAAAAGAAAAACAAACAACTTGTGTCTTATGTGCGTGAAAAAGGCTCTGGAAGAATATATGCCGAGGTGTAAACCACAGCCTCCCACGGGTGGTGAGATAATAGACATTTTCTTCTTTTTGTTTCTCTCTGTTGCTAACGTTCTCTATAATTACTATGCCTGTCTTTTCTCATTTCTACAGAAGTTATTTTTATATTTTTTAAATTTGTGGGTGGGTCTTTTCTGAGTCTGAAAGCATTTTAAAATGTTCTCTGCTCCAGGAGTAAAAATTAAAATTCCAGGGAAGAGAATTTAGTCGTAAACACAAATGTTGGGGCAACATTAAGAAGTTCAATCTCCCTCCATCATCAGACTGTTTTGATTTTAAGGCAGGCCTTCTCCAGCCCCCACTTCTGCCATGAAATGGTTCCTACTGCGTCCTGCTGACACCTGCAAGAAGCTGAGTGTATCTTTGCTTGGGCAGTGAGCCTGGAAAAAGGGGAGGGTGCTTGCCAAAAAGGACTTCAGAGTCTGCAAAGTTCAATTGTTTTCCATTTCACTAGATGACCTCAAGGTCTTCTCCTGTGCAAGAATTTCCCTAAAACTTGGATACTTTGTTGGCCTCAGGTATGAATCATCTGGAAAGAAATGATTCTGAGAATAAACATCTTCTGTACCAAAAATATGTCAGAATCTGAGTCAAGTACTAGCCCGAGTCCCTGAACCACCTTAGATCCTCCCAGGTGTGGAGAGGACGGGAAAGATGTTATGACAGACGATGTGTGAGAGCCAGGTGCAGAGGTCTGTGGGGCCCCATCCATCATGTGCGAGAGCATGTTGGGAGCAGAGCCTCCAAGAAATGTTAGTGATGTTTCGCAAGCATTGAGAGTCAGAGTCTTCCTCACAAAAAGAAACATTCTCTAAATGTCTTCCACAAGACTCTCCCTTTGGAGAGCAGCAAGTGAGCAAATGGATTAGACTAAAATTCTTACAAAATTTATCACTGGGTAAATATTTGAACGCAGATGTCTTTGATTTCAAAAACATTTTGTTTTTAAAAGCCATGTGATACTGTCACCAAATTTGCCAGTGTTTTAAAAACCTTTTTCATCACAATGAAAACAAATCTATATCATTGACTTGGCAGTAAGGAACCCACCTGCACTGCAGGAGGCTCAAGAGACTCAGGTTCGATTCTTGGGTCGGGAAGATGCCCTGGAGAAGGAAATGGCAACCCACTCCAGTATTCATGCTGGCGGAAATCCCAGAGACAGGAGCCAGGTGGGCTACAGTCCACGGGGTCGCACAGAGTCAGACAGCTTAGCGACCGCCTCGCCAGCACCCACATACACGCTCTAACACAAATTTACAAAGAAAGCTTCACAAAACAATACACACTTTTGCTATGTGCGAGTAGATCATTTCTAGTATCCTATTTCTTAAGACTCTGTTTCTTCTTTCGTTTATTTTTTGAGGCTGGTTTCAACCTACTCAAATTATTCCACAACCCAATAATGGATCAAAACCTACCTACATCATTTACATAAGCTTTATTTGAACAAATTTTTTCCCTAGAAATTAACTCTTAAATTTTCATGGGTTTATTTTTCACACAAAATTGTCTTTTCCCCAATACTACACCACCACCACAAAAAGACAAGCGAGTCTGTTCTATGCTTGTCTACATTTTAATAAGCTCCTCATTCAGACAAAACCTTCTCAACCTTTTACAATTAAGTATTATGTCTTTAATTCCCTGGATAGAATCTTTTTGCATGAATAATACACACATTGAATGTCCAAGTCCTTAGCATCGTGGTGCTCTGGGAAGCAAGTTCTCCAAGAAATCCCATATGGAGTGGGGCGGAAGAGCAGGACGTTCCTAAAATAGAGCATCCTGGAAGTTACCGACCTTCTCTGAAGGCAGTCGGCCCTGCAAGATAAGGTCACTTCACTGGACTACTGGGAGGTTTGCATAAAATAATCCAGAGAAAGGGCTTGACTCAGTGCCCCCCACGAGGTAGGTTCATCGTGAGACGTGAGCCGTCATTATTTTAAGTAAATCCTTTGTCTTCGACGACATTCTCTAGGAAGCAGAGCCTGAAGCAAGCATCAAGGTCCCCACAGGGGCGGCCCTGCTGGGCCCGGCTCCATCGGCCGGAGGAGCTGCCCTGCCGTGGGGCGGCGCGGAGACGCCTCGCCGAGGCCGGCGCCCGGGGCCGCAGAGCCTGCCCTGTCCGGCCCGCTCAGGCCCCGGCCGGCCGAGGGGCGCGGGAGGGCGGTCTGAAGGCGGCCGGAAAGGCCCGCGTCCAGGCTCGAGTCCCGGGCAGCAGCGGCCGGCCCGGCGGGCGCGGGCGGAGAGCCGCCTGGGGGGGCAGCGAGCCTGGGACCCGCTCCAGGCCACCGACGGGTGCCAGCCTGCTCCGGGCGCGGCCCGGGAGAGCAGCGTCCGGCCGGAACCGGCGGGCGGGAGCGCAGCGGGGAGACGCCCTCCCGCGCCCTGTGGGTCCCGGCGAGGCTTTTAACGAAAGACGGCGAGACTGGCGCGCGTCTGCGTTTTAGTGAGCCTGGCAATGGCTTTAATGCCCTGCTTCCGACGATCCTACTGTGTTAGGGAAGGAGTTCACAGAACATGGTCATTTGGAGTCAGGGCTACCGTTGAGAACCAACTAGAAAAATTGGAGTGACTTGTTGAGGTGCAATTTGCATGCAGCAAAAGGTACAAACTGAAGCTCAGAGCTCAATGTGTTCTTTTCTTTCCTTTTTTAAAACTTGAACTATAATTGATTTACAGTGTTAGATTGGCTTCAGGTGCACAGCAGAGTGATTCCATTATGTACATGTATGTGTATGTGTATGTATACACACATATATACTCTTTTTCAGATTCTTTCCCATGTAAGTTACTACAAAATACTCTGAGCCATCTGTATGTCTTCTTTGGAGGAATGTCTGCTTCGTCTTCTGCCCGCTTTTCTGATCGGGTTGTTTGTTTGTTTGATACAGAGCTGCACAAGCTGTTTATATATTTTGGAAAATAAGCCTTTGTTGGTCACATCACTTACAAATATTTTCTCCCACTCTGTAGGTTGTCTTTTTGCTTTATTTATGGTTTCCTTTGCTATGCAAAAATATCTAAGTTTGATTAGGTCCCATTTGCTTATTTTTGCTTTTATTTATTTTACCTTGGGAGGCTGACTGACCTAAGAAAGTATTCTTTCGATTTACATCAGAGAATGTTTTGCCTAGATTCTCTTCTAAGAGTTTAATGGTGTCATATCTTATATTCAAGTCTTTAAGTTGTTTTGAGTTTGTTTTTGTGTATGATGTCTCGGTGTATTTTTATAGATGTAATATATAGGATGTGACATCACCCTCCACATCCAACCATCCATCCATCCTGGCTCAGCCGTGTCTGACTCTTCGTGACCCCAAGGACTGTAGCCCCCAGGCTCCTCTGTCCCTGGGATTCTCCAGGCAAGAACACTGCAGAGGGTTGCCATGCCCTCCTCCAGGGGATCTTCCCGACCAGGGATCCAACCTGGGTCCTTGGATCTCCTGTGTTGCAGGCGGATGTTTGCCACTACAAGGATTCTTGCCACCGGCAAGCCCACACCCCGCTCCTCTGATATGCGATGTGTAACATGCGTTATGTGTGATATGCACGGTACGTTATACATGCAATACGCAAAATGTGGCATCACCCCCACGTTCACCCCAGATGAAGACACACACCGCAGCCCTCGCCCTCACCTCGGGAGCCTGTGGCACCAGACGCCAGCCCAGCGGTCGCCTTTGTGAAGGGAGAGGGGAGCCCCGGGGTCCTGGTGATGCTCCGCTGGTGACAGCGTGGGTGCATGTCTGGATAATTCACTGAGCTGTATGCTTCTGTTTTGTGTGTTTTCTGCACATATGTTATACTTCTGTTAAAACACTGATTTTAAAAAATATGATTTTTACTGAATCTCACTGAGGGAAGTGCACAGTGGAAATCATTTTAAGGTCTTTAAGAGCTCTTAGGCACTGGAATTTGGGTTTAGACAACGTTTCCCACAGTTTCCCCCAAACAAGGACAATATGTGCCCAAGTAACAGATGGGCTATTATAGGACTGTCCGTCTGAGTGTCCTCAGCTTTCCAAATGGAAGGGTGACTGATTAAATGGAGTGGGGTTGGCATTTACAGGGGAGCTTCTTTTCATTTATTTTTTAAACCAGATATCAGGAATAGTTGGTAAGGTGGGAGTTGAGCATAATAAGTTAATTTTTAAATTAAGAATTTTAATCAATTTTAAATGAAGAATTTGTTTTTAAAGCTAGATGAACCCCAAGGAACCACAAGGGGGCAGCATCGCACAACATCGTAGATGGAGAATGGCGAAGGAGCCTGGGGCTTTTTGTTGCTTTAGTTTGGGGTTTTGTTTTACATGTAAATATTGACAATGATCCTTTACAAGGGCATCTTATTGAAGGAGGAAATGGAAGGTCAGAGAGGTTATTACGGGATTATTAAGTTGTTCCCTTAAAACACAGGAGGCAAAAAGTAAAAACACAAAACAAAAACACAGAGGTTAAGACTGGCAAAAGGAAGACCACGGCTTGTTTCTCAGTGGCAGAACGAATCCCTTTCCCACCGCATATTCTCAAGTGGTCTCCTGGATGAGCGAGCACTTGCTATGTGCTGGAAAGGGTTAACTTCTCGCCAAAGAGCCGCGGGCAAGACCTGCGGTCACGGACACGGATTCGGGACACCTGGTACTGAAGAGAGCATTTCATTGAGCAAAACGTGAATCGGGAGCCGAAATATGCTCCCTATTTAAGTACACACTGATCTTCAATACAGAGGGGTCTCGAGGGAATGGTTAGAGGGTGACAGTTTGAAAACGCAGTTTGCAAGTGTCAGCAGGTGCATTTCGTCCTTGAGTCCTGTTTTATTGCATCCTCTCACCTCTGAGGAGGAGCCACTGCTAAGCCTCAGGGCGACAGAGTGTATTGGCCCTCTTTAGAAAGACAATAAAGTCAGGCTTTATGGGGAGAGAGAATGTAACTTTGCTGTAGCTTTGAACTGTGAGATTATTTTTTAACTACAAGAAGGTTAAGCCTGGTGGACTGATTCACAGGTTCTTTCTGTGAAAGCCACCCTTTCTGCCCACGACGCCCAGGACACAGGACCTCTCGCTCTGTGGCCCCATGCTTGAAAGTGGCTGTGATGTCAAGGAAATGAGAAAGCACACCTTGGGGACTCCCCTGGCAGTCCAGTGGTTAAGACTCTGCACTTCCGCTGCAAGGGGTGTAAGTTCGATCCCTGGGCAGGGAACTAAGGTCTTGCAGGCCTGCAAAGTGCAACCAAAAAAGAAAAAGAAAAGTTCAACTCTTTCAACTGATGGGATTGTGAGAAGAAGAAAGTGAGAATGGGCCGAATGAGGCGACTAAATCCAGAGAGGATATTTGTGAGTCACTTAGATCATGGATGGCATACAAGGGAGATAGAGAATTCAGGGCTCAGGGTTTCCTGATCTCCCCTCTCTGGGAGAAGGGCTAAGCCTGGGGCAGAAAGCCAGCAGGAAGAGAGACTTCCCCCTCCCTTCTCAGTGCAGACTATGGACAGTGACACCCACTGCTGGCAACCTGGTAGCCTGGGCGGTTAGTAGAGGGGGAGGCCGTGACTTCGAGGCCCTGAAGCTCCAGGAGACGGTGGAGGGCGTCAGAGAGGAGCAGCTGCAGCCTTACCCCGGCCTCTGCAAAGGATGAGGCTGCCCGAGGCGGGGCCCGCAGTCTCTGGGCAGGCCCAGGGCAGGCTGGTGGGGACCAGTCAGCCAGCCAGCCAGGGGGTAACTCGGGCCCTCGCCAGGCCGGGACAAGGCAGGTCACCAACTCCAACAGCCACAGCCTGTTAAACGTCCTCCTGCTTGGGCCCAAGTCCTCTATGACAGCTCAAGCTGGACAGCTTTGCCCCCTCCCTTTCCTAAGGCTGCCCAGCTCTGCTTCACTATCTGATTCACTAGTAATCCCTGCATGTCCTGTACCTGAAACCAAGTCCCTGGGCGGAAAATGCCTTTGACCGGCACTGAACTCAAAAGACCTCTCTTTGTGACTTCCCAGCAGGCGCACCTCAAACATTTCTCCAAGTCCTGTACCCCAAAACACGCTCATTCTTCAGGGCCACGCCTTCTGTACCTGGCATGCTACCTGGGAGGCCAAAAGGAAGCCATCTGTCTCCCCAGTTTTGGAAGCTGTAGCCCGGGGACAGCCATCCAGTCCTAACTCACTCGCCGAGGATGACGCATCAGGCTTTCCTGCTGACAGAACTCTCATCCACCCAGCCTCTGTATCCGGGATGGCGCTCACTTGCTCCGGCCGGCAGGAAGCACGCAGTTAGGTTCTTAGTCCAAGACGTTCACCAGTGCTCTGAGGAACTTCAACAGAGATAACAATGCCCCAAGAAGAGGGAAAGGGGGCTTCCCTGGTGATCCAACGCAGGGGTGCAGGTTCGATCCCTGATCTGGGAACTAAGGTCCCATGTGCAGCTGAGCCCGCGTGCTGCAACCAAGACCCGACACAGCCAAAATAAACACATCAATTAGTGTTTTTAAATGAAGACGAGATGGGGTTCAAGGGGCTGCAAGGAACACCTCTCGTGAAAATCTCTTCTGCCAGGCCGCAGAAGCAGACATGGCTGCAAGGGTAAAGCTCTGCAGTGCCTCCCTCCGCTGGCCGGGGCAGGAACTCAAAATGAGCGGAGGAGCCCACGGATGGACAAGAGATTTAATGTTAAGGAGTTAGATTTATGGATTGTTACTTGGCCACACCCCCGGATTCAAATCCCAGTTCTGCCACTTACTGTGTGACTTTGGAAAGCTGCACAACGTCTCTGTCCGCAGAAGCATTCTTACCATAAAATGAAATTAACAGCGATATCTATCAATGCAAGCATTAAGTGAGATGATGAGCTATTCCGTGCAAAGTATATAGTATATAGAAGGATGATAAATGCTACATATTTTTATTAGCTTAATGGCTTTGATAAAGTTTAAATAACTCAGGAAATCACACATTTCCATACCCAGATGATCAGTACACAATCTTGTTTCCTGGTGTCTAGAGTCTACACGCTAACTTAGTAAATAGCCACACCTGGATAAAATTAATATAATGCATTCTATCCTTATCTCCAGAAAGAATTATCCTCATGTTCTTGGGTAAATCATTGAAACAAGACTGTCCCTATGAGCAAGGCTGAAGCCACCAGTAAGAAGAACACTGTGGGACTTCCCCGGTGGTGCAGTGGTTAAAGCTTTGCTTCCAGTGCGGTGGCTGTGGGTTTGAGCCTGGTCTGTGGGTTTTGTCCCCAGTCTGGGGGTTTGGTCCCCGGTTTGGGGGTTTGGTCCTCAGTCTGGGGGTTTGATCCCGGTCTGTGGCTTTGGTCCCTGGTGGGGAAGTTAAAACCCCACATGCCTCCCAGCCAAAAAACCAAGAGACACAATATTGTAACAAATTTGATAAAGACTTAAAATAGTCCATGAAAAAAAAAGAGAGAAAAACTTTTAAAAAGACCATTGAGTGGCAAATTTGTGAGCTTCTTCAGAACACACACATAGCATATTGAAAAGCAGAGACATTACTTTGCCAACAGAGGTCCGTCTAGTCAAGGCTATGTTTTTTCCAGTAGTCATGTATGGATGTGAGAGTTGGACAGTGAAAAAGGCTGAGCGCTGAAGAATCGATGCTTTTGAACTGTGGTGTTTGTTGGAGAAGACTGGGGAGTCCCTTGGACTGCAAGGAGATCCAACCAGTCCATCCTAAAGGAGATCGGTCCTGGGTGTTCATTGGAAGGACTGATGCTGAAGCTGGAACTCCAATACTTTGGCCACCTCATGTGAAGAGTTGACTCACTGGAAAAGACCTGATGCTGGGAGGGACTGGGGGCAGGAGGAGAAAGGGACGACAGAGGATGGGATGGCTGGATGGCATCACCGACTGGATGGACATGAGTTTGGGTGGACTCCGGGAGTTGGTGATGGACAGGGAGGCCTGGCGTGCTGTGGTGAGGACACGACTGAGCGACTGAACTGAACTCAAAACACACAGAGACGCTGGTTATTAATGTGTGGGGATGAGGGGAGCATGGGCCTGCAGAAGCGTTTCCTTTTGTTTCCTTTGCTTTGTTAGGCAGTGATTCTGTGGTTGTTCAGTCCCTCGGCCGTGTCTGGCTCTGACCCGTGGACTGAGCACGCCAGGCCCCTCCGTCCGAGGGCTCTCCGGGCGAGATCCCTGGGGCAGCCACCATTTTGTGGTGCGTCGCTCCGAAACAGCCCGTGAGGTGAGGGGAGCCTTCGGGTTGGCCCTCTAGCCGGCGGAGCCCCACCGCCTGCCAGTGGGCAGCCTCTCCACGCTGTTCCGTCACCAGCCTCAGTCAGGCGCTCAAGGTGAGCGTTTCTTCGATAGCAGCACATAGGTCTCTAGACCAGGACTCCGCTGACTCCCGTCCCAGGGCCTCTCCTTTCAAAGAGAGCTTGGTGCATCTTCTTTGGCACACAGAACCCACGCCGAGCCAAACTCCACCAGCCCCCAGAGCCGCCCTTCGCTCTCTTCACAGCTCTCCACCCAGTTTGCAGGGCTGGGTTCGGCTGAAAGCAGAGACCTTATTAGTAGGTGAAACAAATTACTTGCCTCTTTTCACATGTTCTAAATGAACTGACTCTTGGCTCAGCCTTGTCCTTAAATAGCAAAATGTCAGGCAGATCCAAGCATTCAGATACCTTCTCACTGGGAAAGCTGTGAGCCCAAAGACAACCCCAGGCTATGGGCTGAGTGGGAGAAGCTTCTGGACTTTAGGGTTCCTTTTTCTCCTTTCATGTTTTTTTCACACAGGGCTGGAGCTCTAAGTGACACCATTTTTAATTCCTGTAAATCAGGTCAAACCGAACTGTTATGTCCACAAAAAGTTTAGACGGTTTTTCTGTCTTTACACACCTATATTCATCGTATTTTTCCAGTTTAAGTATTCCACTTAATGCATTGTCCCAAAGATTGTGTTTTGTTTTGTTGGATTGTTTGATTTTTGCTTTGGCTCTTCAACCAGAAGGGGTGAACGATCTTAAAGAGAAAGAGAGGAGCAGACTAGAGCCCTGGTCTAAATATGGTAATGGCTTTCTTTTGTGTGTGTGTGTTTGTTTTGATGTGGACCATTTTTGAAGTCTCTTACTGAATTTGTTACAACAGTGCTTCTGTTTTATGTTTTGTTTTTCTGGCTCTGGGGCATGTGGGATCTTAGCTCCCTGACCAAGGATGTGTGCCCATCAGGCTCACCCCTGCACTGGAAGCTGAAGTCTTAACCACTGAACTCCAGGGGAGGTCCCATGACTTTGTCTGTTGTCAACATGTTGGTGATGTCCCCATTATGGCTTCACCAAGCCTCTTTTCCTTCATATGGAAATAGAGTCGAAGAATGTTTTCTTAATCTATCACTGACTCCTAAGAGCTTTGGTTACCTGGTAGAGCCAGAGGGAAAAAGCCCTATGAGGCACGCTCTATATCGCTGCCCAAGGCCACCATGTTGCCCGAGTCTGAGCAACAGCACCCCAAATCTGTGAATGTACCCTCTGCAGTTGTCCACTGTGCAGCCGGCCCTGTGAAAACGTGGTTCTACCTATTTTGCATCTGAATGCCTCTATTTTAAATCAGGAGCCCTGTCCACTTTATGTGTCTACCTATGATCACTCCTAGAGGGCTTCGTCAGGCTTCCCTGGTGGTTCAGCAGCAGACAGTCCGCCTGCCAGCACAGGAGACGCGGGTTCCCTCCCTAGGTGGGGAAGCTCCCCTGGAGAAGGAACTGGCAACCCACTCCAGTGTTCTTGCCTGGGAAGTCGCATGAACAGAGGAGCCTGGTGGGCTTCAGTCCAGGGGGTCCCAAAAGAATTGGAAGCGACTTAGTGACTAAACAACAAGAGGGTTTCTTTTAACTCGGGGCTTTATGAAACAATAGAATTTGTTGGGACAGACTTATTTACACAAACTAATGATTTTCAGCAGTTCCTTGGTGAGGAGTAATTGGTATTCTCTGGCAGAATACTAACACACTAACTGGAGTTCAAGCCATATAATTATAGAACATTAATTGTAAAGTGTAAATAATTCTCACTCTAGAGTATGGGTTGAATCCCTACAAATTCAGTTGTTGTTTCATAATGTCTGAGGTACTGGAAGTTTCCTAACCATGGAACCGATAACATCCAGCATTCAAGAGGTAGCCTTTCTTTGCTTGCTAAATACTGCCTGACTCTGGACACCTGCTCAGTTCAGCCACTGGGGGTCTGCACATGTTCTGCCCGGTCAGTGACCTGCTCCTGCTGTACCAGTGAATGTGGTCAGAGCTGCTGCCTGTCATGAGAAGAGAGCCTGGCTAGTTGTGTTGGAATAAAGCAAGGTCCTGTTCTGTTTTCCCTTGAAGCAGACAAGTGGACACTATAACATCTCTTGTGTAAAACTACTAAAATGATCTCTGATTGGCTAAGATCAGAATTTGCGCTTAACTTTAACTGTTTCACTTCCAGTTGGATGTAAGTCAGTCTTTTTGAAGTTTATAACCGCAATCCATAGGAGAGCTTGAAATCTACTTATTAGATTGTGACTAGCATTTTAAAAAATAGAATAGCACAGGATAAAATGCAATTAAATTGAAAAAACAAACCGATATCAGCATGAATCCCAATAGTGTGGATTCATTTATTAGTCAGGGTTCTCTGGAGTGACAGAACCAATAGGATGCATGTATAAAATAATTACTTAAAAGAATCAGCTCCCCTGATTAAGGAGGCTAGCAAGTCTAAAATTTGCGGTGAGTACACAAGCTGGAGACTCAAGAAGAGTTGATGTTACATTTTAAGTCCAAAAACTGTCTGATGACAGAATTCCTTTTTGCGCAGGGAATGGCCAGTCTTTCATTCTATTCAGAAGCTTTGGCTGATTGGATGAGGCCCACCCATACGATGGAGGGCAGTCTGCTTCACTCAAATTCACTGATGTAAATGTAAATAGCCTCCAAAACCCCTTTGTAAAAGCAGCAGAATAATGCTTGACCAAACATCTGGGCACCACTGAGACCCAGGAACGCTGACACTTAAAAGTGACCAGCACAGAACATACTTGCAGGAGTCCTTCACACTGTGCACCAGATAATTTTAGTTCTTTCCCCAGGCGCATATTGGAATTTCACTGGGGGTGGGTGTGGCCCGGGGATTTGGCCAAAGAACTGTGAGCAGAAGTGATGCATGCCAGGCTAGGTGGAAGCCTTAAGTGCCAGTGTGAGAGTCACCATAGTCAGGCTGGGAGGGGAGGGGAGTCTGTCCAGTGCCCTCTTTCTCAGACCTTTCACAGGAGTCCCCACTTTGCTTCCTGTTCCCCAATTCCCATTTAAAGTCGAGGTGCCCAGTGCCCTTATGCTTCTGCCAATGGTTTTTGGGGGTAAGTTAACTTCATTTGAGGGGTTCTAGGACTACCACACAATTGCACTCATCTCACATGCTAGTAAAGTGATGCTCAAAACTCTCCACGCCAGGCTTCAGCAGTACGTGAACTGTGAACTCCCAGATGTTCAAGCTGGTTTTAGAAAAGGCAGAGGAACCAGAGATCAAATTGCCAACATCCGCTGGATCATTGAAAAAGCAAGAGAGTTCCAGAAAACCATCTATTTCTGTTTTATTGACAATGCCAAAGCCTCTGACTGTGTGGATCGCAATAAACTGTGGGAAATTCTTCAAGAGATGGGAAT
Source organism: Antilocapra americana (assembly GCA_007570785.1). NCBI lineage: Eukaryota > Metazoa > Chordata > Mammalia > Artiodactyla > Antilocapridae > Antilocapra > Antilocapra americana. The sequence goes on along the minus strand of ML661888.1, from coordinate 10,955,541 downwards.
ACCAGACCATCTGACCTGTCTCTTGAGAAACCTGTATGCAGGTCAGGAAGCAACAGTTAGAACTGGACATGGAACAACAGACTGGTTCCAAATAGGAAAAGGAGTACGTCAAGGCTGTATATTGTCACCCTGCTTATTTAACTTATATGCAGAGTACATCATGAGAAACGCTGGGCTGGAAGAAGCACAAGCTGGAATCAAGACTGCTGGGAGAAATACCAATAACCTCAGATATGCAGATGACACCACCCTTATGGAAGAAAGTGAAGAGGAACTAAAAAGCCTCTTGATGAAAGTGAAAGAGGAGAGTGAAAAAGTTGGCTTAAAGCTCAACATTGAGAAAACTAAGATCATGGCATCTGGTCCCATCACTTCATGGGAAATAGATGGAGAAACAGTGTCAGACTTTATTTTTGGGGGGCTCCGAAATCACTGCAGATGGTGATTGCAGCTTACTCCTTGGAAGGAAAGTTATGACCAACCTAGATGGCATACTGAAAAGCAGAGACATTACTTTGCCAACAAAGGTCCGTCTAGTCAAGGCTATGGGTTTTCCAGTGGTCATGTATGGATGTGAGAGTTGGACGGTGAAGAAAGTTGAGCACCGAAGAATTGATGCTTTTGAGCTGTGGTGTTGGAAGTCTTAAGTGCCAGTGTGGGAGTCCCTTGTGTGCCAGTCTTGAGAGTCCCCTGGACTGCAAGGAGATCCAACCAGTCCATCCTAAAGGAGATCAGTTCTGGTGTTCATTGAAGGACTGATGTTAAAGCTGAAACTCCAATACTTTGGCCACCTCATGCGAAGAGTTGACTCATTAGAAAAGACCCTGATGCTGGGAAGGATTGGGGGCAGGAGGAGAAGGGGATGACAGAGGATGAGGTGGTTGGATGGCATCACCGACTCAATGGACATGGGTTTAGGTGGACTCCGGGAGTTGGTGACGGACAGGGAGGCCTGGCGTGCTGCAGTTCATGGGGTTGCAAAGAGTCAGACATGACGGAGCAACTGAACTGAGAGGTTTATAGGAACTCCAAGCCTTGGGGGCTTTCCAGGTCTCTAATGGACTATTATATACTAGACTCTGAAGGGATAGAACAGTCCACTTTGTCAAAGTGGATTGTCAAGCGTTTCCTGGTCCACGGAGTTCATGGTTTAAGCCATTACCAGGTAGCTCTGGCATTCGGCCAGCTTGTTTAATATAACATGCATTTTATCCAACAACTCTGTTTTATGTGTCCGTACCATCAGTGGACTTGACTGCAGGCAATCTGTATGAGGTGCTGTCATAATGGATATACAGGGCTTTGTCTCCCAGAATGACTCTTCTTTTGGGGAAATGCTGCTTCAAACTGCTAGGACTATTGATTAATGGCGTTCCTATATCCGCAACACAAGAAGGGCATGATGGCCCTAGTTGAACTGGTGATAGCAATGTATCTGTTTGTTCATGAAGGTTGGTCCAGGGGTGGTCAAGTGACACCTTGAAATTCTGGGGTAGGATATTTCATCCTGGAGCAGATGGAAACACCTGTTTCTCTCTGTCTTGCAATCTGTAAGAATTTGAGCCCGGACCTTCTGGCAGCTGTGTCCCCTGCTACATGGTGGTGGTGGTTTTGCCACTAAGCTGCGTCCGACTCTTGACACCCCATGGACTGCCGCCTGGCGGGGTCCTCTGCCCGTGGGATTTCCCAGGCAAGAATACTGGAGTTGGTCACCATTTCCATCTCCAGGTGATCTCACCAACCCAGGGATCAAACTCGGGTCTCCTGCACTGCAGGCAGATTCTCTACCACTGAGCCACTGGGAGGCCGCTACTGTGTAAGCTTGTGCCAAGAAAGCCCATAGAAGAGAAACAGGAAGGAGAGAAAAGGAACAGCTGTGCAGAGAGACCCCTGGAGCCTTTAAGGCTCTTCCCTTGCACAGAGATGAGCAGACACCCAGTCCGCCTAAGGCAGTTTACATCTCTAGTCCCAGCTTAGCCATTGACATCTCCCTCTTTCATTCTTGAAGGGTTCCAGGTGGGAGACAAATTACATAATCACTGCTCCTATTGCAGTGTGGTTAAATAAAGCAATAAAGTCCTTTCCCCTCTTAAGTTAGTTCAAACTGGTTTTCTGTCATTGGCAACCAAAAACATTCTAGCTGACCTGCCACTCTTTCCTAAGTAATCGGGATATCTCATTCCTCAGCCGGCTTGAACTCCTTGGCAGACGCCTGGTTCCCCACCTGGTCCTTGGTCCCCTGTCTGTGGAATGCACAGCTGTGCTCGTCCAGGCTCCCCACTGCCTCGTGCTGACCTGTACGCCTTGGCCCACACTTCGCCGCAGGCCATCAGAGCCCGCAGATTGCGTCAGAAGGCCGAGACCAGGCTTAGGGAAGAGCCAGGGTAGGTTTGAGGGACCACTGGGTTCGTGAACGTCAGCTGTTTTTCCCACGCATGTTTATTCTGCTCAGAGCTCAAAGTCCTCGAAGAGAGTGCTGTTTAACCTGGATTTGGGGCCCGTTCTTTCATTAGGGGAAACTAGGGCACCATGATAGACATCTAATTGTAACCTCCAGAATACGGGCATTGTTAGGGGAAAAAGTGCCAGGAAACCAAAAGCATAGTCAACAATGTGTATATCAGAAGGCTGTTGGGAAGTTTTGCCAGCTCTTGGTATGTTCATCCCAACGAGAGCGGACTCAGCTCTTAGAATGTAGGTGTCTAGTGCTCAGAAACATTGGTGATGCGGTGGCTGATCTTTCTGGAAAAACTGTGAATTCCAGATCTGACTACCCTAAGTGATAATGAAGCCAGTCTTTATATATTTGCATTTCCTTCCTTTTTCAAACCATGTATTTATTTTTGGCTGCCCTGGGCCTTAGTTGCGGCTCGTGGGATCTGTTACCTGTTCCCTGATCAGGGATTGAACCCAGGCTCCCTGAATTGGGACTGCGGAGTCTCAGCCACAGGACCACCATAAGTCCTCTCTGTGTTGTGCATTTCTGTAAGCTGTGATCAGGACACGGGTGTTGGCTGGCGTTCGCAGGGATCCTGGAGCGATCCTCTGTTCTCACTCTCTGGCCTCGCGTCCCCCTCGCTGTCCCGTCCGTGAGGCGTCCCCTCGGCCAGCATCGTAGGAAGCTCAGTCTCTGCAGCAGCCTGGCCCCACGGGCTCCCGGTCTTGCCGCGCACTGTGCTCTGTGAGGCACGTGCCTCCACTCTGAACGGTCAGCACGGCCTCAGTGAGCTGTGTCCTTTCGTTCTTCTCTGCAGCGAGCTTGACCGAGGAGAGGCCTGGGCTAACATGTCATTCAGTCCAGGCTCACCCCTGAGACCTTGCACTTTATCACTGACTCTTGCAGGAGGCACCCTGATTTGTCCGTCCCAAACTGGTGTAGGCTGCAGAAAAGAGGAACACTGGCCTTGGGGTCCAACACGCCCGATTCATATCCCAGGTCTGCCGTTACCGCCATTATGCAAGCCTGGGACTGAACCTCCCACAGCACGATGCTCCATAGTTGGGGCCCCAGCCCTGGGATCTAATGCCTGAGGATCTGAGGTGACTCTGAATAAAATGCACAATACATGGGGCACACTTGAATCACCCTGAAACCATCCCCACCCCGCCCCATCCACCAAAAACCGTCATCCACGAAACCGGTCTCGGAGCCAAAAAGTTGAGGCCACTGCTCTGTAGCTTTCCTACAATTCCACACACAGTTTTGCAGATTTGTTTTGTGTGTGATTATTTACTTTTCCCTTATTTGGTGATAAATTGCTTTCAAATAACTAAGTTAGATAGTACTTGTTTCCCTTCTCTTCAAGGTCATTGTATTCCAGTAAGACATCTGGGCTACAACAACAAATAAGCCCTTCAAACACTGAAGCCTGCTTTCTGCTTGCAGGCGACTCGGGATGCCCTCCTCCATGGAGGACGCAGGGTCCAGGCGCTCTCTGTCACGTGGCCCCTCTACCGCCCCATCCTTCACGCCCAGCTCCACGTCGGCGCGGGGAGGACCGTGTCACAGAATAGCCTATAGGTAGCCTTGGAAGAGGCCTCCATAACTTCTTCCCACAGGGCTTTGGCCAGAACTGAGTCACACTGTCCCTCCCAGATGCAAGGCTGGCTGGATAATAGAGACTTTCAATGCGCCCAGAAAGAGGACTCTGGTTTGCTGATCAAGCGTCTAGCTAGTCCACCAGAGCCACACTTGCCTGCCTGTAGTGCGGAAGAGAGAGCTGTGCGAGGTCACTCTATTAATGGTAACTAGAAAGATGTTAAGGCAGACATACAGTAAGCTCTTTACGTGAATTATCTCATTTAATTATCTCATTTACGTGCATTATCTCATTTAATTTCATTTTCACAACCACCTCAGAGTGTTATGAGGATTTAAGAGAAGTGTTGTGGAAATGGCTGGGCCCGCAGTTCTTCGTTTCATTTGCCGCTGCATTTCACATCCACAGGACAACTGTCCGAGCGAGGGCACTGAAAAGCACCTGGTGACGTCTTCACGGTCTGTGTTTGGAAATGAAGCATCTTGTTACGGAGTTGCACGACAGGGATGTGAGATTTACCAAAGTGAGTCTGCTCAAATCTTCAGTGATAAGACGCAGTGTGGAGAGAACATGAGGCAGACAGTTAGGGGCCCAAGGATTGGCCCCCCGAGCCCTGTGATTCGGTTTAACGGGCTGGTTCGCCAAGGCACGGCCTGGTTCTGCCGCTCGCCGCCCCGCGCGTGACCAGGGCGGACGCAGCCTCTCCCCACGGCTTCCGGGGCGCCTGCGCCCCTGGTCTTCCCTCGGGCTCGCGTCGACGCCCTCCGCCTCCCAGCCAGCATCCCGGAGAGGCTTCCGCACTCCTAGCTGCGGGAAGAGCCTGCCGCAGGCTGATGCGGAGGAACAGCGGACTTGAAGCCGAAGTGGGGAAGGAAAAGGGGGAGGCGGTCAGTCGGTGTCACGGAAACCGAAGGCAAGGAGGAGGAAAGGGGCAGCCTGTGCTCGGGCTCGCAGCCCGTCCGCCCTTCTCAGGAAGCGCCCGCGGCCTCGGCCTGGACGCGGGCAGGGCGAGCGGCGGCGCCAGTCCCTCCCCGGGCAGGAGCACGCCCTCGGGGAGGCGCGCCGGGCCTGCTTTGGGTCCGGACTCGCTGCTTTTCACAGGCCCGGGCTGGCACCACCAAGGGCACCCGCCTCAGAGCCGACGCGAGCAGAAGGCGTTCCCCGGGAGTGCGACGGCGCCTTCAGCCCCGCGGAGGGGCGCGCCTGGGCGGCCCGCGCGGATAGCGTCGCCATCGGGCCTTCCGCTCCTGGGCACTAACAGCCCGGCATGATTCACAGCCCCTTTCTCTCCTAAGAAAATCTATCAGAGTAGCTTAGCCAGGATTGGGGGGAGCCTTCCCGAGTCAGACGACATGTTCCCATTTCTCAGTGAAAACTTCCACACGCTCTTTTTTAAACCTGTATCTACTTGTGGGTTCTCCTGGCCCCTCGGGCTTCTTTCCGGTTGGGGTGAGCGCCGGCCCCCCTCCAGCTGCAGGGCCGGGCTCCCACGGCGGGGCTCCTCTGGCTGCCGAGCACAGGCTCGAGGGTGCTTGTGCTTCAGGAGTTGTGGTGCTTGGAGTTAGTTGCTCCAAGGCATGTGGGATCTTCCCAGACCAGGGATCAAACCTGCATCTCCTGCCCTGGCAGACAGATCCTTAACCTCTGGATCACCAGGGAAATCTGACACACTCTTCTTGACTTCTAATTCGTGTACGAAAAGCACAACAGAGCCAAGAATGAAGAATTTGTCAGGGATGAAAAGAGAGCAGCAACTCTCACAACCTGCATTAAGATACAGATTTCATTCACACATGTGTGTACGCACTTGTGCATGAGTGCAAAGTCTAGCTGTATCACGAAGTTCTGGGCTTGTGTTCTCATGATGGAGGTTGCAGGGGACACAGAGGATCAAAAGTAAGGGTGGAGTTGGTGAACTACTGTGAGATGCATTAGAAAACGGTTACCTGGGACAGAGCGCAGAGAGGAATACAGCAGCAACATGCATAAGATGCTTAACATGCACATGGCATGCAATGGACATTCAACAGCTATCACTATTGTGACAGTGAGATTGAGAAACTTTTCCTAGAAGCTTGGAGTTCTGGAGATTTGCCTGATTCCTTTTATGGTGGGCCTGTGACCTAAATATCCCAGTAAAAGAAGGAACTATATACATATATACACAATGGAATCCTACGCATCCCTAAAAAGGAATGGAGTTTTGCCATTTGCAGCAACATGAATGGACTTGGAAATAAGTCAGGGAATGACAGATACCGCGTGATATCTTTTACATGTGGAGTCCAAAAGACCCAACAAACCAGTGAAGATAACAAAAAGGAACCGACTCACAGATACAGAGAACAAACTAGTGGTGACCAACAGGGACAGGGAAGCAGGAAGGGACAAGATGCGGTGCGTGCACAATCAGTCATGTCTACTCTCTGTGCCCCCCGTGGACTGCAGACCGCCAGGCTCCTCTGCCCATGGCATTACCCAGGCAAGAACACTGGCGTGGTTGCCATGTCTTCCTCTATGAAGACTGGGGTAGGAGATTACAAAAAGAAGTTCCCTTTATCTCTCCCTGTCCTTGCTGTAAATTTACTTTCTCCAAGAAAGATACCACATTGAAGGTCTCCTGTGCCCCAGCAGATGTCAGTCTGACCCTGTAGGAGGGAAAGGCTGCGGAAAAACTAGAAAAAACACAAGAATGATTCCAGGGGCGAGGAAGGCTTTCCACGGGCCACCTAAGAAACAGGAAGGAAAGAGGAGGCAGGATCAAGACTTCGAAACCCACTTCCATCTGAGGACAGTACATTGTAAGTTTGAGATTTTTACAAACACATACTTTTATTTAACAAACATAAATTATCGGAAGTACTGATGTTGAAGCTGAAGCTCCAATACTTGGACCACCTCATGCAAAGAGACAGCTCACTGGAAAAGACCCTGATGCTGGGAAGGATTGAGGGCAGGAGGAGAAGGGGACGACAGAGGATGAGGTGGTGTTGGATGACAGCACCGACTGGATGGACATGAGTTTGAGCAAGCTCTGGGAGCTGGTGATGGACAAGGAAGCCTGGCGTACTGTGGCCCATGAGATCGCAAAGAGTCGGACATGAGTGAGCGACTGAACTGATAGTGAAACATGAGGGAAGGGGGCAGGAAACAACCTTTAAGAGAATGACATAGCCATAGGATAGGACAAAAGCTTGTCAGAACTAACTAGATCCAAGATGGAAGAAGATTCAACTTCCAGTAGACCTTGAGCCTCAGTTATAAGCTCAGCGTAATATGTTAGCATACTGAATGACACAGCCAGCAGTGTGCAGCTAACTTAAAAGGCCAAAAAGTGGGTGGTGGTCCAAAACCTGGAAATCCCCACTCCTTCCTTGAAGCAGAATAATATACCCACTCATTAGCCTAGAAAAACTAACCATGCCACATCTAAGGCCTTTTCCCCTCGTGGCTCAGCTGGTAAAGAATCCACCGAATCCGCCTGCAAAGCGGGAGACCTGGGTTCCATCCCTGGGTTGGGAAGATCCCCTGAAGGAGGGAAAGGCTACCCACTCCAATATTCGGGTATGGAGAATTCCACGAACTGTATAGTCCTTGGGGTCGCAAAGAGTTGGACATGACTGAGCGACTCTCACTTTTGAATATATTATCTGTGACTTCCAGAGACACCAGCAGGGCCCTGAGGGCTCCTGGTCAGGGAGGGCTTTCTGTCCTCCACTTCTTTTAGCAAGACTCCAACCCCTGTGACCTTCCCTGAGTTCCAAAGGGCAGAACAGTTGCTAATCAAGGGAGGAGCAATCAGGAATCCATCTGAGACAAGATAACAGGGAGAGGAGAAGCTAGATTAGGAGAACAGATCTCCTGAGACCCTCAGCAGCAGCCCCACCCTTTGAAACTTTGCAGAAGAGAGAAGAAAGCCAGACTTGATGCTCATCACACACCCTGCCTGCCTGTGTGAGTGCTGTCGGCTCAGGGTCCTGCCCTTTGAGACCCCAAGGACTGCGGCCCCCCAGGCTCTTCTGTCCATGGGATTCTCCAGGCAGGAAGACTGCAGTGGGCTGCCCTGCCCTCCTCTCGGGGACTGTCCCGACCCAGGGAGCGAACCGCGCCTCTCACGTCTGCATTTGCAGATGGGTTCTTTGCCCCTAGTGCCCCCTGGGGAGCCCTGCCTGACTGTACAATCTCTCGGTATTCACCAGGGAGGGGGCACAGTTTTTGAAGCGCTAGCCTACCATGTCCCCCCTTTGCCTGGCAAAGTGAAACGTCACTCCCTCTTTCTCCTCTAACTGTCTCAGTATTTCTGTCTGACACTGGCGCACAGAGTCAAGATGTTGGCAACGCCAATAATTCTTGCCTCATAATAATCAGAGCTGTAGCTCGGTAAAGGTTTCAAAAACATCCTGGGCATTATGAAGACACCAATGTAATAAGTTAGGATGACAAACTACTTCTCACATTTTTTGTACTTTGAACTTTATGAGCTTTGCAGCAAATTAGAATTCTCAGTGCTGCTGCTGCTGCTGCTAAGTCCCTTCAGTCGTGTCCGACTCTGTGCGACCCCAGAGACAGCAGCCCGCCAGGCTCCGCCGTCCCTGGGATTCTCCAGGCAAGAACACCGGAGTGGGTTGCCATTTCCTTCTCCAATGCATGACAGTGAAAAGGGAAAGTGAAGTCGCTCAGTTGTGTCTGACTCCTAGTGACCCCATGGACTGCAGCCTGCCACGCTCCTCCGTCCATGGGATTTTCCAGGCAGGAGTACTGGAGTGGGGTGCCATTGCCCTCTCTGAGAATTCTCAGTATCATTGACCAAATACACATCTGACAAAAATTAAGAAGTTTCAGAATCTGGAGGAGATCCTGGTCGCCATCTGTCACGTTCACGTTTCAGATGGGCAGCTACTTTGGTCCAAGGTCTAAAGGGAATTAAATGGGGACGCGAAAAGTTAGGGTTCACGTGTCCTCTGACTTCCTACGTGGGTTCTCAAGAGAAACTCCTACTCTGTCCCCAGGAGATGGCACTATACTGTTCACTGGAATCCTGCTTACAACAGCCACAACAGCAACAGTGGAAACAACCCAAATGCCCACTGACAAGAAAACAGATAAAGAAACAGAAAATTTAGGAAACTGTAAACAGTGAATTATAGTTATACACAAAAATCTAGAAGAAATTCAGTAATATAATCCTGAACAAAAACAAGCAAGTCCCAGAAGTCTATATAAAGCTGGATATTCTTTTAATATAGCTCAGTTAAACACACACACACACACACAACAGCCCCAGCAATGATTAAGAACAAAAAGAGCACGGACTTCCTGGTATCGGTAGCTAAGACGCCACGCTTCCATTGCAGGGGGCACACTGTCAACTCCTGGATGGGGAACTGAGATCACATGACACATGGTATGCTCCCCCCCGAAAAAAAATGAACAACGGCGGTTGGCGGGGTGGGGGGGGTCCCTGATGGTCCAGTGGTTATCGCTCTCACTACTGCCTGGCCGAAAAAAAGGTAACAATATTCACCACCGTGCTCACCTCAGGTAAGGGAGAGGTGGGCCAGCGTGTAAATGTGAGTCACTGGCATTCGGTTCTGGGGTTGGATGGTGGTCTGTGTATCAACCCCAGGATTGTATATTCCCCCCACCCCCATAGAAAGCAGCTTCCGAGAGACGGCCTGGACATGACTCGTGAAGCTGAATGCAGGGTCCTGTCTGATACCCTACCTGCACTGAGTTGTGGAAATGATTTCCTAATTAGTTGAAAATAAAAAAAATAACATTATTTCAAAATAGCAATCACATAGCATTTTCCCATGTAGACTATTCCATCAGTCAGTTCAGTCACTCAGTCGTGTCGACTCTTTGTGACCCCATGAACTGCAGCACGCCAGGCCTCCCTGTCCATCACCAACTCCCAGAGTCCACCTAAACCCATGTCCATCGAGTCGGTGATGCCATCCAGCCATCTCATCCTCTGTCATCCCCTTCTCCCTCCTGCCCTCCATCTTTCCCAGCATCAGGGTCTTTTCAAATGAGTCAGCTCTTCGCAACACTCATCAATAACTATGTAGGGAGAAAATGAATTCAAATCAAATACAGTAGAGAAAAAAACCTTTTTAATGCACTTTTTTTTTTCCAGGCAAAAGAGCTTCAGAAAACATCCATCATTAAGTAGTTTACAAACTACTTTTGGTTACATTAGAGAATTAGATACCAGCCCAGGTGTCTTCTCTGATAGATTAGCTGTAGATCAGCTTTACAATGCAACTCTTTCTTAGGATAAAAAAAAAAAAAAATGGTCAATTTGTTCTAAAGAAAAGAAAAGCTGAAACCCCAAAGGCATTGTTTTAAAATTTTAACATTTATTTCATGCTATAATGTCTATTGTTATATTATAATTTTAATTATTTTGCTATAACTTTTAAGAAACAGAAAATACATTTCAACCTGATTTAAAAATAAACATATATATTAAGTACATATATTAATGCATTTGACAATAGTGACTATGATTATGAACTTCTTTTTGGTACACGGTAGATTTGTCCTCTTGGTACTGAACTGAGGAAAAACATATTATACCTGAAATTCTTCTTAGAATGAGCAAAACCGTGGTCAATGACACCAACAGACTCCAACCAATTTGCAAAACTGAAATGATCTTGGATTATTCTGATCATATATAATCAAAATGAAACACGATTAATATTCAACAGGAGAGAATAGTCAACGTTATTCAAACAGATCTTAAAAGTAGATTATTTTCATGACATATTTGAAAGGAATGAGTATTTGGAAAAGTGAGACTCTATTTTGGACTGAAAGCAGTGATTTTTAAATGATTAACTGTTACCGCTCCAATGCATTCATCTTTCATAAGGTAGTGTGAAGTTGGTCGTATCTAATCTACTCAAACATGGATCCTTCTTCATGTTACCCACCATTTCTCAACCAGAGATTTATCAGCTCCTATAGTTATCTGACAGTTGATAAGAAAACATCAGATAACAGAACCAACCCAGAACCAGCCAACGTGGCTTTCTCGCCAGCACTGACAGTGCAGCCTCGCCAATGACGTGCCATCAGGTGACCTCTGGCCCCGTCACAGACACACACGGGCACACAGGCACTGGGAAGCCAGGCGCGTTTCCTCTGGGGACAAACCAAGTCATTTCAGAGGTTCCCCATGAGTGATCTCAACTCTCACACAATTCCCCAAAATGCAGACACACACATACGTAGGAAATGAAAGTTCTTCGAAATCATGCTTCCTGCTAATTCGGAATAATTCTTGGTGTTCCGCTCAGAAATGGAGTTTCTAAATTTTAAAGCAGTTCAACTGTCAAAATACCATACAAAATATTTGCTTTTTAATATGCTGTGATTTAACAACTCAAGGCCTGAGTTAAAGGATGTATCCTTCACCTTCACAGCCCAGCTGCATGCCAGCCAAAGCCCCGCCTGCCCTGCAAGCTGCAGGAGGGAGGTGCTGGACCCAGCCTGCCCCACGAGACCGAGACCGCTCACACCTCTGAGAGAGGCAGAGGACAGACACCGCGCTCTCCCTCTCCGTGGCTCCGCGCTCCCGTCGCACTCTGATTTTAGGCTTTTCTGACTCTTCAGTTCTCATTAGGCGTGGGGCTTTATTCACAACTGTTGCCCTTCTACCTGCGGGTGGTCAGTGATTGAATTGCTGAAGTCTTTCAACAATTGGGTAACTCTTTAGGCCTTCATTCAAAGAGTAGTATCTCCTCTGGCCAGATTCTTGGCAGCTCCTCCCATCACAAGGGGGAGTGCTTTCCGACCTCTTGGCTCTGGGCTAGCTTTGCGACTTGCACTGGCCAAGAAAAGGCTACGGAACGGACACTGTGCGACTTCCAGGCGTGTCCACAGAAGGGCTTGCAGTTTCTGTGCTTGCTCTCTTTGATCTCATAAGGCCTAAAGAGGAAGCCTGGGTCAGCTATGGGGAAAGACCGCGTGAAGTCCAACGGAGGAGTCTCAGCCACAGCCCCAGGCCGCCCCAGGCCACAGCCAGACGGGGTCACAGAGCCACCCACCGTCTGCCAGCCCAGGGCATCGGCCCCTCTGACCTCAGCTGCTCCTGTGAACTCAGCCAGGACGTCAGGCTGTGGCTGGTCACCCTGGCACAGCTCTGCCCCAAGGCCGACCACAGGCTCCCGAGCGAATCAGCAGCGTTAGAAGCTGTGCTCCCAGCTGATTTAAAGCTCAGACAGCAGTGGAGAGCCAACAGCCTGCTCTGTGTCAGGAAACGTGCTAGGCGAAGGCCACAGCTGGGGAGCAGGACACAGTCCCGCACTGCAGAGGCTTGGATCCTGGGATCACAGGAGGCTGGTGTACAGGGGTCCCTGGGAATCCAGAGAAGGGCATCCATCCCAGAGTGAGGCTGCTGGTGAAGATTTCTCAGAGGGAATACCTAAGACAACCCCTAGGGGAGTTCATAAGACAGACTTTTCCAGGCAAAGATGGAGAAAGAACAACATTCCAGGGAGGAAGAACCGTCTGTGCAAAAGCTGGAGAACGCTCAACCAGGCCCCTCTGGGCGAGGAGGGTTCCCTGGACGACAGGGTGAGGATGTGGCGTGGGCAGGGACCACGGTTCAGGGGCCGCGCTCCTGAAGCAGAACTCTGGCGTCGGCTTTAAGCTCAGGGTGCTGGGAGCCACAGGCTTCCCTCCCTTCACCTGGGTCTGCATCTGAGCAAAGACAGCAGCGCCACCCTCTGAATCAAGGAAAACCCTTCTCTGGTGCTTAGACTGGCTGAAGGGACGTGCAGTCATGCCAGGGTCCGCAACAACAGTCATCAGATAGGAGCGAAGGGGCAGCTAGCAGCCGGGAGGATGCCGCTCCAGGAGGCCTGCCTTCTTCTCGAGTCAACCGTGAACACCCAGGCCCAGAAGGCATGTAGCGGGACCTTTTAAAGAAAGCCGATGGCTAAGGCCTCCCACTTACTGTTAGCCTTGGGCCTCGATGAGCCAGTTTCCTCAGCTGTAACACGGAGAGGAGGACCCCGTTGGCCGCCCAGGTCAGGACAGACGAGCACAGCGTCAGCGCAGCACCGGGGACGGAAGCCGGCGTCCCGGACGGTCTCCGGGTGGGGAGAGCTGGGGGGCGGGGGCGCAGGGCGTCCGCATTGGACGGACCGGGTCTGCACCCAGGCTCAGGAGTTGCTGCCGCTGTGGGGACTTAGAGACCACTTCTAAACTTGCTCAGACTGAGCCCCCAGGTCTGAAACACAAGGGCGGTTCTAACTGCCTCGCAGGGCTGTGATGAGGATGAAGGGAGAGCACAGCGCCCCGCACGCAGTATAAGCGCACGGACACACGGGGACGACGGTGCTCCCCCAGGCAGGGCGACAGAACCAACGCCAGCATCTTGCGTTACCGCAAAGCCCTACTCCCAGGCTAAGGCTACAGACGAGGAAAGCCAGGTTACCAGAAACACAGACCTCTGATGTCTTCAGCATGGTGTGTCCGTTCCACCAGTACCGCTACATTATAACCCATCGCTAAAGAAAGGTGAGGTACAACATTCATATTTTGTTACTACGTGAAAAGAAAGTAGCTTGTCATTTGGAAAGCGTCATATGAAAATAAAAGGAGTCAGCATTCCCTGACTCCCTAATTTGGCACTCTGAGAAACTTCCTCTATACACCAAGCTCCAAAATGCATTCTCTTCAAGACCAAAAAAAAAAAAAACCAAAAAAAAATGAAGTATGCATATGTACAAGTGGGGGGATAGCTACAACACGAGAAGGTGCCTGTGGTGAAAAATAACCCCACCAAATGAGAGCATGTCACGTCCTTAGAGGATGTCGCACTGGAAGGCGAGTGAAAATTCAGGCCGATAAGGCAACTGGGTTTCAAGTTTTATCATATATGGGCCAAGTTCTAGAATACTCCACAAGGGACAGCTTCAAAGTGAAATCTTGCCAGAGGCATGATTTTGAATTATACATGTATATACAAACTTGTCTGTTTTGACATTCACCATATTCAGAATTATTTCTTGAAAGCTGCTGTTGCTGACTGAGTATTCAGGCTCAGAAAAACAGCGCACATCGTTTTAAATAATTCTCTCTCTGCCCACCCACGTCATCACTAAGTTTTTGCTTTGTGACCACTCCCATAACTGAAAACACATGTTAAGGTAAAAGTTGACGCTGAAGGCAAGAATTAAGAAAAATAAAAAACCGCTTTAGACCCTCCAAAACACCAGTTAACAAGTACTATTCCTTTGGATGTTGCTTTAGATTGAAATTCAGTGGAATTGAGATCCTCTAACAACAGATCCATGCTCGTTGTGGTGAGAGCATGACTTAAAGTCTAGAAAAACTACTTTATTGATCCCCACGAAGGCGATTTTAGCACGTTGCTGTTCTGGCGAGAGAAGAATCTCAACAACTTATCGTGAACCAAGACCAAAAGCAATGGGTGAGAACTACAGATGGAAGTCGAGCGAGGCGGTGTGACTGGGTGAGGGAAAAATTTCTATTTCTCAGACTTTTTCTGCACTGACAGAAGCTGTCTTTTGTACTTGTTTAAAGACACGCTCCCTGATTCTTCCACATTCAACAGGAAACAGGGTAGGAAACTCGGCCTCAGGCGCGTTTGTAGGGGAACAGATGGGCGGGCCGCCGCCAGCCGGGACCCGGGACCCCTGGACCTCGGACACGGGGACCCCCGGACCCCGACCCGGCGCTCAGCACTGCAGCTCCTCCATGACCTCCATCACGATCGTCCGGGGGCCGGTCAGGATCAGGTTGCTCACCGTCCGGTAGTCGACGTGCAGCACGTTCAGCCCGTTTACCGAGACGACGAACTGACAGACCTGGAGGGCAGAGAGAGAGGTCTCCTGAGCCGCGCGGGGAGGCCGCAGGTCCGGCGGGAAAGGCAGGCGGGCCGGAGAGGGCGCGAGGGGACCGATCTCCAGGCAGAGGAGTCCCGGTTACGGGGCCAGGGGCGGGCAAGACGGGACGGGAGGAGCGCGCGGCTGGCCATGCACGGAGCCTCCCGAGCGGGCTGCTGGTGAGGAGCCTGCCCGCAGCGGGAGCCACAGGGCACCGGGCTTCGTCCGGCGGAAGACCCCCTGCGGGAGGAGGGGGCAGCCGCCCGGCGCTGCTGCCTGGAGAGTCCCAGGGACAGAGGAGCCCGGGGGCTGAGGCTGCTCGGCACGGTAATATATATAAAGCAGGTGAGGGTTCAGCACAGGGAACTCAGTTCTCTGCAGTGACTTAATATGGGGAGAGAATCTAACAGAGCCTGCTACAGGAACGAGTACCACCGACCCACGCTGTACAGCAGAGACCGACAGACATTGTGAATCAACTAAACGCGAATGGAAATGAACAAAAACAAACACAGTCATTTATTTCTGCCACACTGCTCAGCATGGGGGATCGTAGCTCCCCAACCGGGGATCGAAACCACACCCTCTGCAGGGAGAGCAGGGAGGCTCAACGCTGGACCATCAGGGAGCACTAAGCTTGACTGATTCAGTGACTTTGTTACCGCGGGTGCTAACCTCAGGCTCCAACCCCCGCCCTTCTTGAGGGAATACCAGCTACAGCTGCTGAGAGGTGGTGTCCTGTCTGATGGGAAGGCCTAACCATGCCTGATTGTAACCAGAAGCGAAAAACGGGGATTCACCAGAACTGGTTGAACTGAACCTGAAAGTGAAAGTCGCTCAGTCACTTCCAACTCTTTGCGAGCCCGTAGACGGTAGCCCACCAGGTTCCTCTGTCCATGGGATTCTCCAGGCAAGAATGCCAGAGTGGGCTGCCATGCCCTCCTCCAGGGGGTCTCCCAGACCCAGGGACTGGACTCACATCTCCTGCAGGGGAGCTCTCCACCACTAGTGGAGAAGCCCACTTCCCCACCCGGGAAGCCCATCAAGGTGCACACCTGCTCTTGATTACTTATTAGTAAATTATGTTAGTGTTGATGACACAAAGGATGTGAAAACACTAAAACAGCTAAAAATCACAATTTCCTTTTATTGTTTTCTGAGTGGGTAGGATCCTAGAAACTCAAATAAAACAAGCATGAAATATAATATAGTTATATCTTTAATGTAAATATGAAATAAACATGTAAAATACTGTATTAGTAAGTCTAAAGATACCTATACCTATTACTTAGATAAATCAGAATTGGAACATAGTAAAAGGGCAGTTGTGTATCTGTGGAGAAGATACAGGATTTGGAAGCCAATGATAGGGATTTAAGTCCTAGTTTCCTTTTCTGGATGATCTTAAAGTCATCTGTCTTCCTCTAGGCCTCAGTGACATCATTTATAAGTCAGAGTTGGATAAAAACACTCATCTTCACAGGTTCAAATGAATGGATTTAAAATTGCTTTGCAAATATCAAGCCCTATACCAATACTGGCTTCAATTAACTTCTTTTCCTTTTAAAATATCTTTTTCAAGGTCATATGCAAAACAAAGTAGAATGTACAGAGTAGCAAGCACAATGTCTATTTACGCAATAAACCCGGGCTGTTGTCATGAACCTCTGTATCCTCCACTCAACTTACAAACTGCAGCGCTGTTCTGTACAAGGAGGACAATGGCTCTCCACCCCCGGCTCCACAAACCCGTCTCGGGAACTCAGGGCATGTTTTTTGTTTTTTTTTTCCAGAGCACATCTTGTACAGAATCAGCAGTTCTCAACCATGGTTGAGGTCAGAATCACGGTCATGTGAGCAGGTCAGAGTACATCCCGAAGCAAACTATGACTAATTTGCAGGACAATTTAGAGCTATTGTGATGTAGACCCTGCTCCTTGGAAGACAAGCTGTGACCAACCTAGACAGCATATTAAAAAGCAGAGACATCACTTTGCCAACAAAGGTCCGTCTAGCCAAGGCTATGGTTTTTCCAGTGGTCATGTATGGATGTAAGAGTTGGCCTATAAAGAAAGTTGAGCACTGAAGAACTGATGCTTTTGAACTGTGGTGTTGGAGAAGACTCTTGAGAGTCCCTTGGACTGCAAGGAGATCCAACCAGTCCATCCTAAAGGAGATCGGTCCTGGGTGTTCATGGGAAGGACTGATGTTGATGCTGAAACTCCAATACTTTGGTCACCTGATGTGAGGAATTGACTCATTGGAAAAGGCCCTGATGCTGGGAAGGATTGAAGGCAGGAGGAGAAGGGGAATACAGAGGATGAGATGGTTGGATGGCATCATCGACTCGATGGATGTGAGTTTGAGAAAGCTCCAGGAGACAGTGAAGGACGGGGAGCCTGGCGTGCTGCAGTCATGGGGTTGCCAAGAGTTGGACATGACTCCACGACTGAGCAACTCAGCAGCGTTATAGACACTTGCTAGAGCTCTGTGTTTCCTGCTCCAGCATACTCAGTAGTCCAAGAACAAGAACTCCACCCCCTCCCGATCCAGTGCTGACTTTAGAGCAAGGTGCTTCTTTACTGCAAACGGATGGAAAGTCTTCCTGTGCTGCCCAAGGAGAGGGCAGAGGCTGCCAGGTGAGCCCACACTCTAGCTCACCCTTCACAGGCTCACGAGCGTGAGACTGTCTCCCTGTTGCTCAGGGAGTACCTGCAACATTTAGTCTCGGCCAGAACCGTACTCTCTGTCCCTACATGGTGTTTGTTTCCGTTGACCAACATTTAAAAATTAGGAAATTTCCACATAAAAATCTAGATTTCTAGGGCACTTCTCTGGTGGTCCAGTGGCTAGACTCCACGCTTGCCATGCAGGGGGCCCAGGTTCAACCCCTGGCCGGGGAGCTGGATGCCATGCTCCGCAGCTGAAGGTTCTGCACGCAGTAAGAAGCACTGAAGGTCCCGGGTGCCACCGCCAGGGCTCAGGGCGGCCACGGAAGTAAACAAATAAAAACAAGTGTTTTTAAAAATTCCAGATTCTGGCCTCTTTGGAAGAGTCTGAAGATCTAACCATACCAGGCGTGGATGGCCACTGGACCTGGCTCCATGCGGCTGCCCCATGTAACAGTCCGTGATCTCTTGTTTCCTGTGGTCCTCAGCACTGTCTAGTTTTCTTACGCCTAGCCGAGAGGTGTTTCAAGTCTGTGAGCCCTGATCCGGGGCCACCAGAGAGAGTGCGATAAGGAGAGGAGGGCTCAGTGCTTCAAAACCAATGTGAGCATCACCCGCTCAGTCCTGCCCGACTTGCTGTAGCTGCGTGGACTGCAGCCCGTCAGGCTCCCTGTCCATGGATTCTCCAGGCAAGGACACTGGAGTGGGTAGCTGTGCCCTCCTCCAGGGGATAGTCCCAACCCAGGGTGCACACCATGGTCTCCTGCACTGCAGGCGGACAGGAGGACCCTCACCACCTGAGCCACCAAGGGAGCCCCAGTTAAACAGTCCGGGTTCCCTCAGCATCTTGTGAGGCTGATGTTCAGCCTCTCCCAGCTTCATAAGAAGGTTTTTACTTAGTTAAGGTTCACTTGCTTCTTGTGTCACTTAAAATCCTCAGTGATACAGAAATTTAGACATTTATTTCATTTTTTCCCCTTGAATGAGTCAAAAAAAAAAAAGCCTTTCAAACACGTATCTTGCTTATATTCAAGGTAGTAATTTTAGACTCAGGCTGTTGGAAAGATGTCATCTCTCCCTAAGGGGTCCCGACAAGCACTGGGGTTCCTGCAGTTCCAATGTCCTGTTACTAAAAATGTGCAAAATGATCTGGAAAGGCAGGAACCGCTATGCAGTGTATTTGGTTTTAATGAACTTTGAACTAGCATCTCCGGTACACTATGTTCTGAAAATCAACACACAGGTAACAACAGAAAGCACACAGCCTGGGCGAAATGATTTCTCTACTAACATGAAAAAGCAGGAGCACACAGAGCACATGATGACCTCTGACCAGACCAACCCTGGGTCTGCCTGGGGTCAGAGGGCTTTCGATGCCACCCCAGGTGGTCATGAACATTCAGGTGAGGCTGTGGTGTTTTTCTTCGGCTTACAGTTATCTTTATCAGATCGGTTTTCAACGACTTGATTGCAGCGCCCCCATTTCCACAGCTCACTGAAAAGAGCTCGCTCATAGGCGCCCGTAGCTGCTCTGAACGCGTCTCCCACGAGGAGGACACCTTCACTCTACTTTCAACCTTTTGTCGTCACTTAGAAACCCAAGCGCAGCCGGCCTGTGCTCGTCTCAGGTGTGCCGCATGGGGACTCGCGACTGCGTCACAGGAGGGCCTCCCCAGCCGCCAGAGGCGTCGCAGCGCTCTTCACCACGTCCCCTGTGCTGCACGTCCTCACAGCTCGCTGGTTTTCAGCGAGAAGTGTGTGCCTCTCAGCCCTCCTCCCCTAGGTCACCATCCCTGTTTTCATCTCAACGCTTTGGTTTTGTTTCTGCTTAAAAAAAAACAAAACAGTTTACTAACTAAAAAACAAAGCAGTACACCAGCTGTGTTAGAGAGGCTTGCGGAAATGAAGAAGCTACTCATAACTCAAGTGAACATGACTACGTATTTTTGCATATTACCTTCCAGTTCTTGTCTTCTCACATGTATCTTTCACCTTCACTTTATAAAGAAGGGATATGGAAGACATCATCCTTAATGAGCAGACTCCGAGAGAAGGTGAAGGACGGGGAGGCCTGGCGTGCTGCAGCCCGCGGGGTCGCAGGGTCAGACACGACTGAGCGGCCGAGCAGCAACACAACCCCAGACCTACCCACCCTGACTCTTCGGGGAGCGGCCCCAAGACTGTGCCCTTCCATGCAGCATGTCGGGTGGTTCTGCTCCAGCACAGCACTGGAAGACACGGCTGTGAGAGTGCCCAGGAAGTCTTCGCACCAAAACTCGGTCTCGGTGCTCATCCTGTACCTGTTAGTATGATGGTGCGTCCCGCAGCTTTGGGAGTTAACGACCCCAAGTACAACAGGGGGCTGACATTTCAGATGTTACCCTGATCACTACTTGCCTGCAGTTGCTTTCATTTTTTAATTTTTACTTTTCCAAACTATTTCTTGATTTATCTGGTGGCACCAGGTCTCAGCTGTGGCATGCGGGACCTAGTTCCCTGACCAGGGGTAGAACCCGGGACCCCTGCATGGGGGGCACGGAGTCTTAGCCAGTGGGCCACCTGGGAAGTCCCTATTTCATTTTTAAAGCCAGACTTTGCTATCTTCTAGACTTTACAATGAATAATAACAATGTATAAAATGCTCAAGCTGAGATCTATTGTCAGAGATAATATCCAAGTTGCTCGAAATGCAATACCCCGAACAGCCAAACCCGCCACCACCTCAGCACACACACTTCTACAGCCACGTGTGAGCCACCGTGTCCACGGTTGGTGTGGCAGATACACAGCCAGACCGGCTGAGAAGGAAGCCTGGGGCTTCTTGACAGCCAAAGAATCCAAAATAAAATAAGGCTGAGGGTGAACCAGATTAAGGAAGTCATGGATAGACTAAGAAATACTTGAAAGCTGTTGAAAATTTAGAAAGAAAAAGGTTTATTTTCATTGTTCCTGTTTCTGTAATGATGCATGCTCAGTAGCATCCGACTTTTCGCGACCCTATTGACTATAGTATGCCAGCCCCTCCGTCCATGGCATTCTCCAGGCAAGAATACTGGAGTGGGTTGCCATTTCCTTCTCCAGGGGACCTTTCCGACCGAGAGATCAAACCCGTGTCCCCTGCGTCTCCTGCATTAGCAGGCAGGCTCTTTATCACGAGCGCCACAACGTTCTTTAAACTCTGGTCCAAATTATTATACCATGGCTTTCATAATCTAACATAAGAGACTGTGAAAGCAACAGCATGAACATCTAAATAGGGCGCTATGTCGTTATGGGTGATGCTAAGTCTCTTCCCTCTGTGAACAATACCTGGGAAAGTCTAGCCATTCGATCCAAACGCCTGGATCACTTCTCAGGGTACGACTTGAGAGTCCGCACGGGCGGCGTTCTAATGGCTAACAGGACCACCTCGCATTTTCCCAACGTCCTTTACATGCTTGTATACTGAGGCCCCAGGCTACCTTGTCCCGTGAGTGATAATCAGCTCCCCCCAAATGGGGACACAACACGGACACACACCTCGATATGGTATCTAAGCCCCTCTCACACACAAGCCTCTTAGGAACAGTGCATTTGATTTTTCCTTCCAGCATCTTTGAAAAAGGAATAACGCTCACCTCATCATCATCACGGAGAAGGCAATGGCACCCCCCCAATACTCTTGCCTGGAAAATCCCATGGACAGAGGAGCCTGGTGGGCTGCAGTCCATGGGGTCGCTACAAGTTGGACACGACTGAGAGACTTCACTTTTCACTTTCATGCATTGGAGGAGGAAATGGCACCCCACTCCAGTGTTCTTGCCTAGAGAGTCCCAGGGACGGAGGAGCCTGGGGGGCTGCCGTCTGTGGGGTCGCACAGAGTCGGACACGACTGAAGCAACTTGGCAACAGCGGTATAGCATCAGGGGAGAAACTGACAGAAAATGGTAAGGGGGCAGTTTTATTCTTTTAAGTATAATTTAGGGACTTGCTGGTGGTCCACCAGCACCTGGTGCAGGGGGTCGGGGTTCGACTCCTGGTCAAAGAACTGGGTCCCAGCTGTCACAGCTAAGAGTCCGCATGCTGCAACTGAAGACCCTACACGCCCCAACGAAAACTGAAAACCCACGTGCCACAACTCAGACCCGGAACGGCCAAACGAATGCATGAAAGAAATACTGACGTAAAAGAGACATAACTCAGACTGATCTTTACAACCGGGGTAGACCTACCAGGTCTTATGATCCTCAGCCAAACATTTATGTAACTCCTCTGCTAGACTGAGGTGAACAGTAATGATTCCTGGATGCAGATTTTAAAGATTCCCAGAGGAAGGACACAGGTGAATAAAGGGTTGTATAATTGTCCTTGGTAACAACGCTGCATATGACTCAGCCAGAAAACTCCCACGCCACACCGCTTGCCATGGCAATTACATCCCCTAATCTGTGCCTTTAGCTGACCTCAGTCTTTGCCTCACAACAGAAACAGGCCAGCAGAACATTCAGCCGGCCGTCTGTCTTCTGCAGGTGGGCGAGAATGTCGGAACCGGGTGGTCAGCACAGTACGGGGGCTGCCACGTTCAGTGTGAGGCTTTCTTCAGTTGTCTATAAACTTCAGCTTGTTCACAAAACAAAGAAAAATCCTGAAATGTGTGTCTCCAGGGGTCTGCTCATTCTCTCCTTCCTTCCTGCCTCCCCAGTGAGGATTTCCCCAGAGGCTCCCAGGTGGCACAGTGGTAGAGTCTGCCCGCAGTGCCGGAGACCCGGGTTTGATCCCTGAGTCAGGAAGACCCCTGGGAATAGAAAGTGGCAGCCCACCCCAGCGTCCTCATTCGTAAAATCCCACGGACGGAGGAGCCTGGAGGGCTACAGTCCATGGGGTCGAAGAGTTGGACACGACTGAGAGACTATACACAGGCATGAATCAAGCATGGGGCAACGGAGAAAGCCTGGATTAGGAGTCAGGAGATGAATTCTCATCTCAGCCCTGCACCCAGAGCGCTGAATCATTCTGAACATGCTTCTTCACTTCTCCAAGCGTTAGTTCTTCATTTGATCAACTGGGCGGGCTGGGAAAAAAAATGTATATTATTATATGAGACTTTACAGCACCTTCCAGCTCTAAAATGAGAAATAATACCTACTTGGGAGTCTCCTGGTTGCCTAATGTTTAGGATTCCAGGTTTTCACTGCTGTGGCTCAGCTTCGATCCCTGTTGGGGAACTAAGATCCTGCAAGCCATGTGGCACAGTCAAAAAAAAATAAAGAAAAAATGACTTCTCTTAATTAGTTACTGAACAACTATTCACTATTATAACAACTTTGGTTTCCTGATTAGTTAGGTGCTAAGAACTAGGCCAGGAGTTTGCTTACATTACATTTGCAAGGGAGACACGATTTTTAGACATGAAGTTGAAAAGAGTACAAATGAAGGGGTGTAGGAGGCGCTCCCACGCACTTAAGTGTTCTCAACACATAAATAACAGCAACGGCGAAGGTCTGAAAAACACACGATAGGGACTTCCCTTGTGGTCCAGGGTTAAGACTCTGCCTCCCAGCGCAGGGGGCGTGGGTTCGATCTCTGGTCGGGGAACTAAGATCCCACATGCATGAGGCCAACAACAACAGAAGGATGAATTACAGTGGTGGCTGGAGATCATCCCTCTTCACTTTCAATAAAGGACGGAGCAAGTGTGACAGATGTACATAGCCTGTGACCCAGCAGTCCACTTCTAAATGTGTCCCCACTATGCAGACTGCAATACGGTAAAGTTATACAGATTTCAGAAGCAGACAACCAATCTGTGATCTTAGAATTCCTGGGCAGTCGTCTCAGTAGTGATTTGCTTTGTGATATAGTTTGAGAGGTACATGAATAATCTGTACATTTTCTTTACAGTGCAATCAATTTTTTAGAACTCTTACTTTTTATAATTTACAAGTTCAGCCAAGCTACAAATTCTCTGAGTTATACTTTACTCAACTGTAAGACGGGGATTGTATTTATCATAGGGATCAAACCTGACGAGCTACTAAGCCCAGTGTTTAACCAGTGAGCGCTAAATAAATGTATGTTTTCCTCTCCTATCCCTCTTCCTGTACAATCCCTCCCGCCAACGGAGCCCCAGGGGTGCAGCCTGCTGAGGCAGCCAGCCCGCTGCGCAGGCCCACAGGGGGCAGCCGGCTGGGTCCGGTCTGGGGACAGAGAGAGACGTCAAGCTGTGGGTATGCATTTAGGGCAGAAACTTAAACATACTTATTTAAATGGATAAATTTAAATAGGAAGGACAAATTAGGAGGTTGGGGTTAATGTATACACACTACTGTATATAAAACAGACAGCCAAGAAGGATGAGCTGTATGACAGACACGTGTACTAGACTCGGTATTTTGCAATAGCCTATAAGGAAAGAGAACCTGAAGAACAATACTATGTACATTTATGTTATTGTAAACCGACTATATTTCAATAAAATAAAAATTTAAAAAAAGAAAAACATAAAAAAATACCCACAGGGTGATAAGAGAAAAAGTTTCCCAATCCAACAGAACTCCCTAAGGATAAAGAACCCAAAAGCCACAGTAAATAATCAGCATAGTTTTAAAGTAAGCAGAACAGTGGGATTCAGTTAGAAGAAAATCTGCTCCTGTCCCTAAGATACTCACTTTAACAAAGTTGCTTCAGAACTGGAGTGGTCGTACAGTGTTTAAGTAGACTCACGGATGGTCCCTGGACAAAATATTAGAGATACAAGCTGAGTCAAGATGCCAGCTACATCTACTGAGTGAGTTCCTTCCACCCACAGAAAGCTGTATGTTTATAAACACACAGATTCTGCAAGGATACTGCTCAGGAGTTCTGGACATTCCTGGAGGAAAGAAGCTGTGTGTCTATGCTCACTGCATAGCAGCTCTGACAGCAGAACGCTGTTCTTGGGAAAAAAGAAACAAGATTTGCAGCTGTAGGTTCCGTTCCATAAACCTCTGCACCGAGTCTGCAGCTGGCTAGAGAGAGACCGGCGCGGGAGGAGGCAGAGATCCGGCTCTCAGATGGCACAGGAGCCGCTCCCCGGAGAACTACGGCCCCGCGCTCGCTGCCTCGTCGGAGGCAACTCGCTCTGCGGCGTCCCCGGAGAGCAGGCTCCACAGCGAGCCCCGAAGGAAAGCCGGCGGCGCTCCAACGGTCAGCAAGGCCCGCGACAAAGGCGACGAAGGCCCTCTGCTGCCAACTGAAAGCGTCGAGGCGCTTGCTGGTTTCAGAACGAGTCTGCTCCCTTCCAGCCCAGACCGGTCACAGCTGTGTTTCAGACCCAGGCCCGGCCTCGGTCCGCTCTGCTCGGGTGCAGGAGCGGGGTGCTCGGGAGGCCCGTCTGGGGACGCGGCCGTGCGGAGCTCGGGTTCGCCCAGGGAGCCTGGGTTCCCGAGGTCAGGACGGACGTCCGCCTCCCGGCCGTGCCCTGAGACGCGGCCGGGCTGACAGGGTCTGCGGTCCACGCGGGCAGTTCTGCCACCCGCAGCAACTCGAGCTGCGCCGGGACGGCGTCCAAGGTCTGCCTGAGCTAAAGACAGCACGCTTCTGACCCGGTGGTCTGCCCAGGCTGTACGAAGGGCTCAGGTAACTAAAGAGAAGCGACGCAGGAAATCCCGAGGCTCCCTGGACTCCCGCACGGCTGGAGAAATCTCACAGCCGGGGGCCTTCACACGGCAGGAGACACCCCAGGATCGCTGGCCCCGCTCCTCCCACACGCAGCTGGCTGCCTGAGGACACAGAAAGCTCCCTAGAACGCCCCCGTTTTGCAGACTGGGTCTTCCACCAGCTGGAGACACGCTCTCTGACCACAGGCATTCACGCCCACGGGAGCCGGTGACCAAAGCCAGGAGGCTCTGGGTCGCACTTCCTCACTGAGCCCGAATTCTTTCCTCCACAAGAAACCTTTACTCAGTTAGCACTCACCCTTAGAATGTTTGTTGTTAGCCACTTGACACCCAGAAATTATGCTTTTTTTCCTGAATTATAGTAAAATGCAAAATTACTGTACCCAAGACTTTCAGATTCAATGAGATACAGAACACATCAAGGTTATTCCAAAGGTCGTTCCTGTTTTCGTGATGCAAAAACGCACATCACCACTTTATTCTCACAGATGTAATGTGTTTTCCATATATTTTCTAAATTTGTTTGTTTTTAATTGGAGGACAATCGCTTTACAATGCTGTACATCAGCCTCCCTCCCACCCCGTCCTACCCTCCAGGGGTTTTCCATATATTATTTTAATCATGGGCCGGGTCTGTTGTGCATTGATAGTATTTTCTAGCTCGTAGGAGTGAGTCTAATCTGTGCTGTTGCTTTTTAATATTTTTACTTGGCCTTGCCGCACAGATGTGGGCTCCCGTGCCCGCCAGGGATCGAGCCCAGGCCCCTGCCCTGGAGTGGTGTCTTCCCCGCTGGACGACCATGGGCTCCCGCGTGAGGCCAGCCTCGTTCCTCTTCCTCAGGAGCAGTGCTGCTCTGATCTGGGCTGAGAACAAAATGTTTGCATGTGTGTGCACTCTGCAGAGATACACAGGCCACTGTCTTGTTGGCAGTGTTTTGATGGGAGAAGTAAAAGGACTATAAACAGGACTAAGCACAGAGCAACCTCCTGGGGGGCAGGATATTTGGGACCCAGACCCTTAGACAGTCTATGAGAAGGCTCATGGAAACCGAGGGCTCCCGGGGAGCGGAGCGGAGCCTACAGTCCTGCTCTGGAGCCCTTCCTGACTCTGCTAGTGGCCGGGGCCGTACTCAGGACCGAGCAATGTGTGTGTGCAGAGAAGAGGCTGCCGACCAGCCTCCCGAGACCGTCTCAGCTCAGGGACTTGCGCTGAAGGGTCAGGGGAGCTGCACACCGACGGGGCGCAGGCTGGGCTGGAAAGCCGTCCACCTCGCAGCACCGCGTCCAGCAGTAAACAGAGGGCACGGCCGGCGTGTCACACTTTAGAGGCCTCACACACCAGTCCCAGAGAATGTATGGATTTGAAGACTGGGCTTCCCTCCAGTATCTCCATTCCCGGAGGAATGCCTAGCCCCGGGCAGAGTTGACAACACGTTCTGCCAAGATTAGCCAAATGGACGAGCTGCAGAACAGAAAGGAAAACAATGTCAATTGATGTGAAGAGCAGGAAAGACTGAGGGCTGTGTGACAAAGATGACAGTGTTAGACTGGTGTAGCACCAGTCTGAGCCCAACAGAGCTCTTCCTTCGCATCACGCCCAGAGGACACACCAGACATCCTCACATTAAGCAATCTACCCTCCCCGTCCGTCCGCTTGCATGCCTGTGAGTGTTTACTTCTAAGGCTAATCCACTGGAATCTTGGCCAGGACCAAACTCTTCTTGCTAAGCCTGTATGTCACAAAGTGATTATAGGCTAACCCTGAAAACCTGACTTCCACGCTGGGCATTCAAAAATGCTTCCAGGAATGTTTTCCAGATGGCCATATTCAGGCTGGGCATATTGTTTCTTTCACAAAGTAGCCAAAATAAGCGAGGCCGTGTATACAACTCAAGTTTGCCAGAACCAGTTCTGTTAGAAGTTTGGAGAGAAAAGAGCAAACCGAGGACTCCTGTGTTAAACACTTCATCCACTCTGGGCCCCGGCCTCAAGCAGACAGAGGGAAGACAGAGGGGGTTTCTGCTCACAGAGATGACGGTGAAAGCGACCTCATTCTAGACTGTGCAATACAGTTCCACACATGACAGCATGTCCAGGTACCACAGGCAGAGAAAGAACCGTGCCTCGTGAGGGCACCTCGTTTTCCCTACTGGATGGATCTCACGTTTACTCTCCCCATCCGCTCCCCATCCGCTTGTACCAGGAGCACTCTGCGGGCCAGTTATTAGTGTGGACGTACATATCAACAAGGGAACAGAGCGACACGGAGTCAGCTTGGCCAAGCGAGAAGCCCACTTCCCAGAGTCCCTCTCCAAGGCAGCTTCAGAGGCGCGTGGGCACGGGAGAAATGCACGTAGCATCAGGAAGGTGGGTGTGCAAGCCGGCGTGGCTCACGCTGCCCCAGTGCCAGGGGCCCGCAGAGACGCGTGGAGCGCGGCCCGCCCAGCCCTATGCGCTCCAGCCCAGTCCAGCCAGGCCGAGGAGAGCGGCTGCCACCCCACCAGCTGTGAGCTCACACCCGCGAGGACGCCCCAGCGTGTCCAGCTCACCGCGACCCTGGGCCGTACAGGCCCGAGTACTGGAGTGGGGAGCCACTCCCTTCTCCAGGGGATCTTCCCCACCCAGGGATTGAACTAGGTCTCTCGCATAGTCCTCCAGAGATTTGTTCACCAGCCTCCCCGATAATCCCATTCCAGAACCTTCAGGAAAGAAAGCTGGAGTCACCCAACCAGAAACGACGATTCGAGCACCATAAACAACTGAGGGGTCGCTGAGCGCCCGCGGACAGGGGGGCGAGCAGCAGGAGCAAGCAGGTACGGACACGCACGCAGCGACACAGACGGGCTTACAGCTTGTTCTCTGTTGCCCTTGGGGCAAGAGACGCCAACGGGCTGGCGGCTTCCAGCTCGCCCTGGCGCCCCACCACCAGCCTGCACCCACGTCCTCCTTGCGCTGCCGGTCCAACGGGGAGGACTCTGACGCCACCGCCAGACCCTCTGAAAGAAGCGTCAGAACGGAGGCAGTCACACAGGCTAGAGACAGGGACAAGTCAGAACTCTGGCCCCAGCAGCGGGGATCTGAGGGCCATAAAGGTGGAAGCTGGCTGCACAGACAGGCCGGGAAGCTCTGACAGTGGAGCCAAGGACTGACAGAGCTGCAGGCTGACGGCGCAGGCACTGCGATGCGGATGGACATGCCGCGCTGGCCTCCAGACGAGAGGGCAGGGGTGACCGGGCGGTGGGGTGGGCGTGGACGTACTACTGCGAAACGGGGCACCGGGGGCCTCCCTGATTCCACAGAGTCTGAGAGGCATCGCGCCGCGCCCCACACACGGATCCCAGCTGCCACGGAGGGCGGTGGCCCACGGCGCCTCGGGGTTTCCAGACGGCCCTGGTGGTAAAGAACCCACCTGCCAATGCAGGTGACACAAGAGATTGGGTTCCATCCCTAGGTCGGGAAGATCCCCTGTAGGAGGGTATGGCTACCCACCCAGTATTCTTGCTGGAGAATCCCATGGACGGAGGAGCCTGGCAGGCTACAGTCCATGGGGACACGACTGAGCCGACTCCGCATGCACAGAACACACGCTACCCTGCCCCCCGACCCAGCCAAGGCAGGAGGCTGTCACGCCACCTCTCGGCCCACCAAGATAAGGTCTGCGCCTGGCCCTGATTATTCTGGAACTTGACCTCATCGGCCCCAGCTGTGGGTGTGCGCAGGCCAGAGCGAAGTGTAGCTGGCCACGGTAGCCCCCCTGCGGTCCAGCAGCTGGTCACGCATGGCCCCAGACAGAGGCAGCTCTCTCGTCTGGGAGCGGGGCCGCTCCAGGGCCTCCTGGGCAGATGGCCTTCCCTGCCCCCAGCAAGACAGCCCCATCTGGGTGGCTGCAGGTCTAGCATGTAGAAGGAGGGGGGAAGGAAACACTTTCTCCTCGGCAGAGAGAAAAATCCATGTTTTAAACGGAAATACCCACAACGTATTTGAATTTGTAAGAAACCAACCTCCTTAAACCAGCCTTAAACTTGCCTCAGGACAGTATGCAGTCCATTCTCCTCTTTTATAAAAAACATCTGCCATTCAAAGAGAACAGGACACAGTGGAATCTCCCCAGGCTACGGGACCACAGCTGTGCCCGGGCAGCTCTGGGGCAGCCTCGTCATCCCAAGGGGCTGGAAGCCCATCCCGAAAGCCCATCCCTCCTAAGGGACATGGGGCAGAGCTATGTCTGAGGCTGGCTCTCGGGAAACCAGGCTTCCGGAAGGCCACCAGGCCCAGCTGCAACGATTCAAAGCCGCTGAGCTGAAGGCAGGCATCACGAGGGCTCGGGCATACGATTAGGAGGCTGGGGGCTGCCGTCTGGCTGCATGACAAGCTTGACGTCATGAGTCAAATATGCTTGGAACCGGTACAGGGCAAGGGAACACCTCCGTGCCTTTGCGCGTCTTTCAGAGAAGCCACGGAGCCCGCATTCCGCCTGAGCCCGAGGCAGGAGGCAGTACAGCCTCTCTTCCAGCCCCAGGAAGGGGTGAGGCAGCACCCTTAAGGGGTCTGGCTGGTGCTCCTCCCTTGGCAGCTGCTCGAGGAGATCACTCGAGCATTTCTGAAAATGCCTGATGTCCCAGCCTAGCCCCAGACCAGGGGGTCCCAACCTCTGGATATTTTTGTCGGAGTTTCCAGGTGATTCTGAGGGATGCTGAAGGCTGAGGAACAGTGGTCTGGGCATTCACTCAAGGACCTTCGTGTTCCTGCTTATGCTCATTTTATTTTTTTTTTTTCAAATCTAAGTATTTTATTATATAAACCCCAAATTATGTTTTTGCTATATACTTTCAATCAGTACATTACAGAAATCCTGAAATTCCACTAGCATATAAGCTATTTAAATATTGCTTATACAAAGTATTTGGAGGGGTGGATAAAAGCTTATTTACAAAATAGAAGTCAGATGCAGAAAATTTAGGATTACCAGGGGATACGGGGAGGATACACTGGGAGATTGACACTGGCATATATACACACTACTATACATTAAACACATGAGAGTAGGAAATGGCAACCCACTCCTGTATTCTTGCCTGGAGAATCCCATGGACAGAGGAGACTGGTGGGCTACAGTCCATGGGTTTGCAAAGAGTTGGACAAAACTGAAGCAAATTAGCATACATAAAACATATAACTAAAAAACTGCTGTATAGCACAGGGAACTCAACTCTGTAATGGTCTATATGACAAAAGAACGAGTGGATGTATGTATAACTCATTCACTTTGCTACGTACCTGAAACTAACACAACATTGTAAATCAACTACACGCCAATAAAAATATTAAAAAGTATTAAGAAAGCCAGCACCATATAAACAGCATACACTTAAAGATGAATGTTGAACATACAGAGTAATGTTTTTTATTCACTGATAAGCTACAGGTCCATTTCAAGATGTTTCTTTTGTATGCTTAATTTGTTTTATTGGAAAGTAAAGCCCTATAAAGGATGGCATCATCTAGTCCTCAGACTCAGATTCATCTTCATCTTGACTAATCTGGAAGTAACGAAGCTCATAAGTCTCCTTGTCGGATGCAACCACACGAAGCCAATCACGAAGATTGTTCTTTTTAAGGTATTTCTTGGTAAGGTACTTCAAATACCTTTTAGAGAACTGTTTCTCAGAAACGACTATGGTTTTATTCTTGAAGCGTTCAATGTGAACGACATTTCCAAGATTTCCAGTTTTTCCATTCACTTTAACCTTCTCCCGCAGAAACTTCGTATTTTAAAACAGAAAAAATGCCACACTAGGGAAGAAAACCCTAGATATTCACTAGGGAAGGTACCAAAATTTCCAGAATCAAAAATTCCATCTTCTACTGGATGAGTAAGATCCAAATTAAACTTCCAGATTGACTTCTTAGGCTACTTGTCTTTCTTCGGCGCCATCTTGGGAGCTCGCCGCATGCTGAGAGAGCCTTATGCTCATTTTAAACAAGAGGATTAGACAGAAGCCCAGCCCCCAGCTGGAATCCATGGCAGAAGAGCTGGACCTCACTATGCACTTGGCCCGGAACAACTCAACTCGGGTCTCTGATTTTCTGACATGCAAAATGGAGTTAATAGTACCTGCTCAGCTCTGTTTCAGGAAGTTGTGAGAAATGTAATATTCTTTGACCCATGTTTAACCAAAGCAACACATTTTCATTATTACTATTAAAGACAGTTGAACATAAAATAAACTCAAGAGAGGCCAAATCATATTAACTACTGAAGTGACTATGATGGCAGGGGTGGAGTGGGGATGGAAATAATACAAATTGGGTTTCCCCAGGCCAGGCCAGGCATTAAAACTGCTCTCTCTCT
>ML661888.1:10908880-10923878 GCA_007570785.1 Antilocapra americana | reverse complement strand
CTCTCTCTCTCTCTCTCTCTCTCTCTCTCTCTCTCTCTCTCTCTCTCTCTCTCACACACACACACACACACACACACACACACACACACACACACACACACACACACACAATTTCACAGCACAGTTGTGAGTGCTCAAATCCTAGTTCTGGTTATCTTCCTTAAGCCTGAATAAGTCAGTTCACTTCTGTGGACTTTACTTTCCTTACCTGTAAAATAAATAGGTTAGATTGGGAGATTTAGATCCTGGGGTCCAAAGGCAGATGATGCAGAAACAGCATTAAACTCTGTGAGACTCTGATTGTCTCTCACTTTCTGTCTCTCTCATATACACACACTCCTTTTTTTCCTAGGAAAAATGCCCATAGCTGTGACTACATTCTCAAAGAGGCATATGACCCCTACATAATGTTAAGAACCCGTGGAATCTTTTCAGCTCTAAGTTTCTGATTACTGGCAGTGGAAATAACACTTCTATTGGTGTTGGAAATTCAAAAGACATTTTTATATGGGTGAACTTCAAACATTTATAAATCTACCCTGGATGAGAGCCAAGAAGAAAATCTAGCCAATGACCATCAAACGCTGTCAACAGCTTCTTTCCCCTCCCAGAGGTCAAACTAGTTTGAAAGCGATGTCAAGAGACCAGCAAGGTCTACTCTGGCCCAGAGAGTCCTGCAGGCACCAGAGCCCGCGGGTCACTGCCAACCGGAGGCCTTCAGAAGATCCGCCCTCCAGTTTATGGGACGATGTGTGCATGGGGGCTGAATGACAAATGGAGCAGGAAATGAATCCTCAGGGCAAAAGCAGACAGACCTGAAGACAGGGCTCAGATGGGAACGTGGAGCAGGGCCAGACACACAGTGAAGGGAAGCAGGTGCTGGAGCTCTGAGCGCAGCAAGCTCTCTGACTGCGCTGAGTTCGCATGCTGCACGGGGCTCCTTACAATCACACCGTCAGGGCCTACGCTGGGCATCATGGCACACTAGGGCTCATGCCTTCAGCCTTCCAGCCAGCAGAACATACTCGTTCTGGAGCCCAGCTTATGTTGTCACACGACGGCCTAAAGATGAACTGATCTGGGCCACTCCAATCCTTGGGATATAGAAAGCTCAGAGACATGGACACATTCTTTCTAGTTTTCAAAGCTCAAGCCTTTACTTTAACCATTTTATTGATCTGAGTTTCTTAACTCACAAGAATGCCACCCATCACTGTTATGTTCTTGGAGGACACGTTCCACAATAAGAGCCGAGGCAGTGCCGACCCAAACGCAGTGTTATCCTCTGTCCACGGGATCATCTAAATCCCTAAGACTTAGTAAGGGCATTTGGGGCTTATTTTTTCTCTTGATATAATCAGTTCCACACATTTACAATAACAGCTCCAAAGTAGAGGGTCCAGAGCCAGGCATGTCTGAATTCATACACAAATCTTAACCTGAGGCAAAGTTCTTAACCCTCTGAACCACATTTTTTTTCTCTATCTGTAAAAATGGAGACAACACCTCTGTCCAGAATTGCTATTATCAGTGATAAAGCAGAGATAATGCACCTAGCACGGTGCTCATTACATAATATCACTCAACAAACGTGACTTTAATTGATCTTAGAACTGTTTTCACTAGTTCTCCATTTTATCTGCTGAAAGGATTGGATGGGTGCCCCCAAATGTTAAACGGGAAGACTATCTTTTTATACAACTACATTCAATGCCATCTGCCTCTTTAATCTGAAATAACTAATATATTGTCTGGACATCCATTTTCAAATTTATTTAGAAGACAAACATGGGCACCAACTCTGCACGGGGCCAGATGCCAGCGAGTTTCCTATGAATTATATAGCCCCAGATGGTCTGCAGTACACTTTATATTTGCCCGTCTGTCTTAGAATATAATTACAGAGCTTCGGGAACTGACTCCCAATTATTTATTTGACACTTGAATAAAGGGAATCAATTAATTGAGATTTTAAAAATAATGGTGAGCACCTGTTACGTGTCATGAGGTGTGGTAGGGGTAGAATGAAACGCCACTGTCCACCTGCCAATCTAAGAAGCTTCTTAACTCCAGTAAAGGAGTGACGCTGCTTGAAGTGGAGTCTCCAGCGTCTCTACCCACAGAGGCTCATTTATTGACTCAGCACACACACGATGCGCATGTAGTGAAAATATGTATATAAAAGAGGTGGGTTAGATAGTACCGCGCCCTCACAGCACGTGTCTAGAAGGGATCAGAGAAAACACGGAGTCTGTGGCGGAAACAAGCGCCGAGAGGCGGGCCTCGGGCGCGCCCTGTCCCGCCGGCTCACCTCGCCTAGTCCGGCCATTTCCTCTCGCCCTCGGAAAGGCGAACGCGCAACCCCCGCCCCCTCTGACCGCACAGTACAGCCCCGGCCCAGGAGACGTCGAGCAGTACAGCCCCGGCCCAGGAGACGTCGAGCAGTACAGCCCCGGCCCAGGAGACGTCGAGCAGTACAGCCCCGGCCCAGGAGACGTCGAGCAGTACAGCCCCGGCCAAGGAGACGTCGAGCAGTACAGCCTCGGCCAAGGAGACGTCGAGCAGTACAGCCCCGGCCAAGGAGACGTGAGGGGAAGCGCTGCGGACCCTCCCCTTCCGGGGCCGTCCCTGGCGGCCCGGCGGTGGAGACCCCGCGAGCCTGCAGCGGTGCGGGCCTGGCCCTGGGCCGGGAGCCAGACCCCCGGTGCCGCGTAGTGAGAGGCCTGTCCAGCCGAACGGAAAAGGAGGCAGCGTGTGAGGTGCCGTGTGAGAGGTGAGGGGCCAAGAAAGAGCGTCCCGGGCGGAAGAAACGGCAGACCCCCGCGTCCCGGCGGCTCAGCCGCCAGGAGCCCGCCTGCAGCCGGGAGGCCGGCGTCCATCCCCGGCCGGGCAGACCCCGGGAGCAGGGAGCGGCGGCCGTCTCCAGTGTCCTGGCCTGGGGACCCCACGGCCGGCCGGTGGGCCGCCACGACTTCCCTCTCCAGGGAGGAAGCAGGCGCGGCCTGAGGGCTCCGGAGGTGCTGGAGGAGAGCGAGAGGAAGGCGGCCGGGAGAGAGGTCTGAAAGGCCGGCAGGGTCGGGCCGCCCGGGCCGGAGGCCGAGGGACCCTCAGAGCTACGCTGATGGCCCCGTGGAGCCTCCGAGGGCCGCCGCGCTGCGCAGCGGCAGAACCCGGGGGCCCCTGGGCGCCAGGCGGAGAAGGAACGAGGCCGCCAGAGCTGGGGTGAGTGCCTCCCTCCCGGCGCAGACGTCGGGGGGCTGCCTGCCAGAGCCGCGGGCCCAGGGGTGACCCCTGCCACGAGCCTCAGCCGCGGGGCCCGCACGCCACGCCGTGCTGTGACCGGAGCCGCCACTGCAACCTCAGAAGAGCCGCCGCTCGCCGCAGCTGGAGAACGTCTGTGTGCAGCGACCCAGCGCAGCCAGAACGTGAAAAGGAAAAAAAATTTTTTTTAAGTGTAAAGAAAAGAAAGCATAGGTGTAAGGAGACCAGTTAGAGCCACAGCAGTCCTGGATGTGCGGAAATAAAGAAAACCAGATGCATCTGAGATACATCTTGGAAGCATCTTGAATTGGAGGGAAAACAAAAAGCAAGCATGACTTCTAGGTTTCTGGCCTCAGCAACTGGGTGGACGGTAGTGATATTCACTGAGATGGAAGGGACTGGAAGAAGGACAGGAATGTGGAAAACAAAGCATTGAATCAACTCAACATCCATGATTCCCGTTCCAGGGACCCGACCTTCTGCCAAACGAATGTTCTCCCAACTTGGCTCCCATCATCTCCCTCCCTCACAGGCTCTCCTGGGACACCTGTAAGTTGTAACTGTCATACAAACATAGCTGGCTTTATCTGGCACAAAAAAAATGCTGGGTAGAAGAGACTCTAAAATTAAAGGCAAAATGGCAGGCTCAGCACACGACTCTGCGATATTGAGCATGGAATTCTGAAAATGAATGAAACATGCCAACTTAACAAAAACGTGTATTTGAGACCCCAAGTCTTGTACTCGGTCATGCTCCTACCAAACAGACACATCGCAGCTCGTTGTTAAATGTCTGAGTGAGTCATCACCACCTGCCTCATCACCGAAGCTCCACGAGGACAAGGCCTCACTTGTTCTGCTGACCAGTGGACACCCAGGGCCCCACATGCAGTAGGCAGTCAGATTCTCTGTCTCGTAGCTCTGGAGGCTGGGAGTGTGGGGTCCCGGCGCCCACGGGGCCATGCGCTTTCTCCTGGAGGCTGGGAGTGTGGGATCACGGTGCCCACACAGCCGTGTGCTTCCTTCTGCTCTCTAGGAGACACTTCTTGCACCCTCCAGCATCCGATGTTTGCTGGCAATCCTCAGCATGTAGACACATCACTCGCCATCACGTGGCCATCTTCTCCACATGTATGAAGAAGATGGCCATCTTCTTCACATTATCTTTCTTCTATGTGGATCTATGTCCAGATATCCCCTTTTTTTAATAAGTAAACCAGTGAAACTGGATGAAGGCCTAATGACCTCATCTTAACTTGATTACCTCTTTCAAGATCCTATGCCAAATAAAGTCACATTCTCAGGTACTGGGAGTTAGGACTTCAATATATCTTTTCTTTCAGGACCAGGACACAATTGAATCCATAAGAGTCACCCAGAATAAACTCAACATTTCCAGATTCCCTTGCAGCTAAGTGCGGCCGTCTGTGGTTATAAACAGAAGCAGTGTGTGCAACTTCTCAGAAGTATCTTGAAAGGAGGAACAGTGCCCTTCTGCTTCCTTTCTTACTTCCTGGAGAGCTGGAATAGAAAGCTAAGGCTGGAGTGACAATAGCCATCCTAGACCCTGAGGTGGGGCCAGGAACGGAAGGTGAGCAAAGTGAAGACACAGACCACAGCGACATAGCTCAGCCTTGAACTAACTTTCTTTCAACATTTAGGTGGCAAAGAAATACTAACTTAACCAGTTTTCCAAGATTTCACGTAGCTCATAAAGGAAGCTACTTGTGACTGATATACCACCTTAAACTGTGGAATCTTCTGTACGTCACACACTTGCACAGACAGGAAAGACATTACTTATCTTTACTTCCCATGACACTTGGGTTAGTCATGGTTACATCCAGGTGTAAAATGTCCAGCCTTGGTCGGGACAGCTTCGAATTTCTAGCGCATATAGGTCAGTCCCTGACTCTACACCTGGAGGCAGGAGACCTGGGTTCAATCCCTGAGTTGGGAAGATCCCCTGGAGAAGGACATGGCAACCTACTCTACTATTCTTGCCTGGAGAATCCCCATGGACAGAGGGGCCTGGCGGGCTACAGTCCACGGGGTCATAGAGAGGGGGAAAGGACTGAGGGACTGCGCACGGCACACACACACACACACACAAAGATCGAGTCCCCATCTGTCTGCTAAGAACTGAGGGGCTCAGGCTGTCCGTGTCTCAGCAGCTGCCCTTCTGTTTCCTGGGACAGAGTGCAAAAAGGCCAGTATGAGGACTTCCCAGGCAGTGCAGGAGGTAAGAATCCATCCACCAATGCAGAGGACGTGGGTTTGATCCCTGGTTTGGGAAGACTCCACACTCCATGGAGCGTCACAGCTACTGAAGCTCGGGCACCTCGAGCCTGTTCTCCAAACAAGAGAAGCCTTGCAAGGAGAAGGCCTCACACTGCCACAGAGTAACCCCGCTGGCTGCAACTAGAAAAAGCTGGCGCACAGCCACGAAGACCCAGCACAACCAGAAATAAATAAATAGGCAAAATAAACAAGAAGCCAGTACTGGATCCCACAGCAGATGGACTTGGGAACAGCTCAGGACTATACTGAGATACTTCTAAACTTTGCCATACTTTGGTTTGTAAAAGATTCCTTTTTCCACAGTTGTGAATAAAAGTGTTTAGTTTCACCTCAATGTAAAATAAAACAAGCTTGTGTGTGTGTGTTAGCCACTCAGTTGTGTCCAACTCTTTTGTGTCACCCCATGAACTGTAGCCCATCAGGTTCCTCTGTCCATGGATTCTCCAGGCAGGAATGCCACAGTGGGTTACCATTCCCTTCTCCAGGTGATCTTCCCAACCCAGTTTAGCAAGAAACAAAACCAAACCCACTGATACAAGCATAGCCATCAGTGGGACTGGAATTTGATGTCATGCCAGTAATTGCTTATTTTCAGATGAACCTTTAATAAACTCTGAAATCGGGTCACATCTTACGTCCTATGTATGTTATATTTGATGAAATACATTAGCTGATGTTCACGCAACAGCTACCATGTGACGGGCAGGGGGCTTGACACTCATACACAGTTCTCATTCATCCTCACAGTCACACCATCAAGCAAACACTGCCATTTCAAGATGAGAAACCTTAGAGTTCCTAAGAAAGGGACAGAATTGTAATGGCATGCTGCAACAGGGCAGAAACATGATCACATGGATTCTGTTTCCCATGATACTCCATTTTGGCTACTGTTTTGTTACTTTGTGTTAGGTGTTTGCAAATAAACTTACTTAAGCAAGAGTCAGAAGACAGAATAACACAAAGATTCTAACAAGCAATCTAATAAATGGCACCTAAAAACACTTTACTATGAGCCGGCTACCATGCTGGGACACACTTCATTTAATTGCAACTATTATAAGTGTCCTGTTGCAGGTGAAGAATTTAAGCTGGGGGGGCAAGATAGGGGTAGGAGATTAAAAAGTAGAAACTACTATGTATAAAATAAACCGGGACCTCCCAGTCGTGCAATGACTAAGACTCCATGCTCCCAGTTCCGGACCCTGGGTTCAATCCCTGGTCCGGGAACTAGATCCCACATCCTGCAGCTAAAGATCCTGCAGGACCCTGCGTGCCATAATGAAGACTGACAATCCTGCAGGCAGCAGTTAAGACTCGGCACAGCCAAATAAATAAAGATTAAAAATAAACAAGCTACAGGATCTATAGTACAACACAGGGAAAACAGCCAATATTTTGTAATAACTATAAATGGAGTATAACCTTGAACGACTGTTTTTTAAGTGAATTAATTTTTAGTGGCACGGGGTCTTCATTTGTTTCTCTAGTTTCAGCAAGCGGGAGCTACTCTTCCTTGAGGTGTGAGGGCTTCTCCTCGTGGCGGCAGACAGAGCACGGGCTTCAGGAGTCGCAGCACACGCTCTGTGGCACATAGAATCTTCCCGGACCAGGGGTTGGGCCTGAGCCCCCTGCACTGAGTCACCGGGAAAGTCCTAGAAGCCGTCAACCACTATGCTGCACATCTGAGACTTAAATAACTTTGCCCATTGACGGTACCGCTTTGGAAAAAAGGAAAGGTGTTCAGGCTTAGAGTTTAACTCGCTATCCTGGGTCCTATGAGAGAGGTGAAGTTGGGACTCAAACATCTGGTGTCTGACACTCAAGCCGCACACTCCCGTAACCCAGTGCCAGACACAAGCAAGAACTCTGAGTCCTCGGTGGGCACAGGATGGCCCACAGATAGAGGTGATGTGATGGATCAGGTGAAAGGAAGGAGAAGTCAGACACGACTTCTGGGAATCTTCTCGGAGATTTTTTTAAATTAATCTCTATTGGAGTATAGTTGTTTTAGGCTGTGATATTAGATTCTCGCTGTACAGCAAAGTGAGTCAGCCATAGGTACACACATATCCCCTCTTTTTAAAAATTTATTTACTTTTAATTGGAGGATTGTTACAATACTGTGTGGGTTTCTGCCAGACGTTGACATGGACCGGCCACAGGCATACGTACGTCCCCTCCCTGTGAGCCTGCATGAATCCCCTCCTTTTAGACGTCCTTCCATTCAGCCCCCACGGAGCACTGGGGCCCCTGTGCTGTAAGTAGGTTCTCTTTAGCTATCTACCTATACACGTGTGTACGCATGTGCATTTCTGGGATGTTTCTGAAAGGGCTGGGTAGGCTCACGGGGCGACGTCAGTTCAGAAAGGACCATGCAGCCTTAGGACGCAGCCAAGCGTGCCCCTCTGGGGGCTTCCCAGGAGACGCAGGGCCATCCTGGGTCAGGGAGCCGCCCTGGAAGAGGGCGCGGCGACCCACTGCAGCGCCCTCGATGGAGAACCCCGCGGGCAGAGGGCCTGGCGGCCGCAGTCCACAGGGCCACATGGTCGGACACGACTGAGCACCTTAGCACGCGCTCATGCGGCTCTCTAGCGAGCTGAGGACAGAAGCACGGGCGATGTGGGAGGAACCAGCAGAATTCTCAGGTCACAAGGAAAATGGCAACTCAGAGCAGAAGGCTAGAGCCCAGGGAAAGGGGAAAGGACCTCGGGACTCACCCCCAAAGCTGAGGAGCCGCTTGGAGACGGGCCGCGGTCAGCCCTCGGTGGGCGGGCACCCGCCTCTAAGGGACCCTGAGGAGGCTCCACACGGCCCTCAGTCGGCAGAGCAGAGGCCTGAGCAGGGAGCTTGGAGTCTGCCCGCTGCTAATGGACCCTGAGGAGTCTCCACACGGCCCTCAGTCGGCAGAGCAGAGGCCTGGGCGGGGAGCCTGGATCCTGGATCCTGCCCGACGCTAAACGCCTGCTCTAGTCTCTGGAGACAGAACTGGGAAAGCTGGCTGCCTCTGGCGGGAGGGGACTGAGTGGAAAGAGGCCAGGGAGCCCCGAGGGCGGGAAGCGCTGTATGTGGACAGGAGCTACACAGGTGTGCACGTCTGACAGCTCGAAAACCCTGTGCTTCAAGGCTGTGCCTTCTGTCACATGGAAGTTATGACTCAATTCAAAACCCAGCTTTATAAACCTCTTAACCTTTCCCGCTCTAACTCATGCGTTTTCACTGGGGGTGACCTAGTTCCCAAAGGGGAAAAAAGCTACCTCTTGGGAGTGTAAAAAACAATCTTCGTCTTTGTATGTATGAGGCATATTCGTGCATACAGATAGTCCATAAACAGGTTACCTGTGGCGTCTACATTTCATGGAAAGAGATGATGAAGGGGAAAATGTCTGTAAAATGCTCCTGAAGAAGAAGACAACAAAAATAGG
The DNA here is from genome assembly GCA_007570785.1 of Antilocapra americana. NCBI lineage: Eukaryota > Metazoa > Chordata > Mammalia > Artiodactyla > Antilocapridae > Antilocapra > Antilocapra americana. The sequence continues at coordinate 10,914,891 of ML661888.1, read as the reverse complement.
CTGAGAGACACCGCTCTCACTCGCTGCCGCCCTTCCTCCTGAAAGTCCCTTCGCGGTGCAGTCAGGTCTTCGCTGTCGGTCCTTTCTTCCAAGAACTCTGCCCCACTCTTTCTTCCAACCTCTCATTTCATACTGGAGCATGGCCGATTAGCCATGCTGAGGCAGTTTCAGGTGGACAGCGCAGCGACTCAGCCAGACACACCCATGAATCCCCTCTCCCCCAGACTCGCCTCCCACCCAGGCTGCCGCACAGCACTGGGCAGGGTTCCCTGCGCTGACGGCAGGTCCTGTGGTCGGCCATGTTCAGACAGCAGCGTGTACACTCCACCGCAAATTCCCAACCTCTCCTTGCCCCATTCTTGCCCCCGGCCACAGCTCCACTCTGCGTCTCTTCTTTAGGCGATAGACTCCCCGTGTGTACACACACCTGAGCATGTGGACACGGCGCAGCCATGGCGTGAGCGTGTACCCACACATGCAGAGTGCACAGGTGTACTCGGGCCACTTGATTTCTGCTCATTCTGGCCACGCACAGGGCGTGTGGGCTTGTGGCACTCCAGCCAGGGACCGAGCCTCTGCCCGCTGCTCTGGAAGCGGCCTTACCCGCTGGGCCTCCACAGGAGTCCAGTTGCTATTCGTCCTTTGGGTCTCGGCTCAAGCATCCTCCCCAGGGGACATGCTCATGGTAGTCCCCCGCTGGCCCATACAGAGGAGAAGACTGGTCCTCTGTTTGTCCCCGCACCTCTGTTTGTAACTATACACTCCAGACTGGAGTTCTGGGGTGATGGTCTCTCTCCCTCTCCAGACCATAAATCCCAGGGAGGCCTGACGTGACAGTAGGTGGTCAAGAAAGACGAACTGAGCACAGAACTGCAGAGCTGCCCTGGCTGCTCCAGGGTGGTCAGGAAGGGCAGGGAGCAGAACGGGGTCGGGGCTGAGGCCAGAGGAGCAGCCCGCCTCAGCCAGAGCCGCCGACTCTCCCACCCGCCACGCCGGGTGAGCGGACCGGCCCTTCTGCTCCCTGTCGGCTGAGAACAGACGCACCCAAGGGGAGACCACAGCACGTCCCTACGCACAGCCTTCCCGAACTCAGCTGGAGAGGGGCCGCTTTAATCACAGCACGCAGTTTTCCCCACACATGTTGACTAGCATCCCACCAAAAGGTCTCCGCAAGTTAATTAGGAATCTGAGAGGCCAACTTGGCTTCTCTTGGTTAGGAGGAAAATTCCATGAAATATACCAGCTTTGTAGCCATGGGGAGGGAAGACCAAAAAAGCAGAATTTTGACATTTCTGTATGAGAAATAGGAATTTTTGAAAGGAGGAAAAAAAGAACACAGTGGCCACTAACCCCTACTGTGACGCAGAAGGCTTTGTCTCCACATAAACACACAGAGAAACAAGCAGTGAGGAGAGGCCCCGTACAGCCACATCCATCAATTCAAACCAGCAGGAAACGAGAAGCCAGGAGTCTTGGAATCCCTTTGAGAGCTGGCACGAGGCTGCATGAAAACTTGAATACTGTTTCTCACAGGATTTAATTATTCCCACCAGGAAAATAGAAAAAAAACTTTCCAGAAAAGAGCAAGGATACCTTTTATTTCTTATTTGTAAATATGGCTCAGATTCCTTTACAGTCTGAAGGCTGAATGCTTTGCTCAGATAAGTGTTTGATTAAACTAGCAGACACGCTTTTGTTTTTTTACGTCTTTCACTTGGATAACCCCACAAGATCTAGTTCTGACCTAGGTGAGGGACTGGTGCCAAAAATAAGGATTGTTTACTTGATCTTCTCCAAGCAAAGGCAGGTGGGCATGTGACCACCTCAACAACTCATCTTGAATTGAATACAAAAGGAACCAGTATTAGGAGTGTGGGGCAAAGAGACTGGGCTTGAAGCCAGCTCTGGCATTCACAAGCTTGGTAACCTTGAGAACGGGACCAAGAGGGCCTCAGTTTCTTCATCTGCACAGTGGGGAGGACATTTCCCACCCCACCTCAAGACTTGTAAGAGAGACAGTGGGTCTGAGAGGTGAAGGAATGCAACACAGGTGTCCAACGAGTAAGCTCCTTAGTCCTCCTCCAGAAGCACCAGCTCACCCGTCAGGCGGCACGTGTGCTTCCAGCTCTTACGAAAGGACCGGGAATAGAGGAGTTAAGGGCAGACAAGGTTCCACTGGAGACAAATGATAGACTGTTAAGTACTATTATCGATTCTGAGGAGTGTTACATCTTGAAAAGACAAGACAGGGTAATACGATAAAGATTAACTGGAGGAAGACAAGCTGTTTAAAGGAGGCTTCTCTGAAAAATTGACATTGAATCTGAAACTTGAATGACAACCATGGGAGCAGTCGTTCAGCCTGAGGCCAATGGAGCTGAAGCAAAACAGGCTGAAGACAATGCTGTGACCGAAGGAGCCCAGATAAGGACTCTGAGGTTGTGGAAGGCGACTGGCATTCATTCTCGCTGTAAGAGGAAGCCACACCTCCCAGGTGGCTCCCTGCTAAAGAATCCTCCTGCAACGCAGGAGACCGGGGTCTGATCCCTGCGTCAGGAGGAGCCCCTGGAGGAGGAAATGGCAACCCAGTCCGGGATTCTTGCCTGGAGAATCCCACAGACAGAAGAGCCTGGGGGCTACAGTCCACGGGGTCCACGACTTGGTGATCAAACAGCAAAGAGCAAAAGTCACGTGATTAGACTTACCGGGCAAACTAGGCACATGTCTATACACAACCGTGATGCGCTTGGCAGTCTTCCCTGACTCGAATGGAAGACGGCAACTAGAGGACCATGAAAATCAAGTCATGACACAGAACGGGACCCACACTGGGTTTAGACTCGACAGACTTTTGCAATAAAAAAATAAGAGGATGTCATTAAAGGTTGTGACGTGAAACCAAGTGATATTATTAGACTGTAGCCTGTAGAATATCTTGGGGATGGAATTTTATTCCTTTTCAATATAGAGGAAAAGAGGCTAAAGAAATACAACTATTCCTCCTGGGACCATTTCTCCCTTTAGGATTTTACTGTCTGGCTGCTGGTATTAAGTGAACTCAGCATAGGAATACAGGCACACAGAAGACCCTCGGGAAGCCGCTGCTTTCCTCTCTTTCCTCCTTCACAGTAGTGCTGAAATGAGCCAGAGCTGCTGGAACGGCGTCCCTAGAGGATGAAGGTGTCGCCAAGGGGAAGGGGTAGGGACCAGACTCTTTCAGAGGAGAACGCATTGAGGGGGTGACTCAACTTTTGATGGTTCCCATGTTTCATGCTGTGTTCTAGGGCTGCCAAGCAGAGGCCCTCGTGCCAGGGGTTTGCAGAGTTCATTGTTTAGGTAAAGAACTTTCAAAATAAGAACAACTCTGGGATTTCCCTGGTGGTCTGGTGGTTACTGCCAGAGACCCGGGTTCAATCCCTGGGTCAGGAAGATCCCCTGGAGGAGGGCATGGCAACCCATTCCAGCATTCTTGCCTGGAGAATCCCATGGACAGAGGAGCCTGGCGGGACACAGTCCAGGGGGTCACACAGAGTCAGAGATGACTGAGTGACTAAGACTCTCTTTCACTCCAGTGGTTAAGAATCCACCTTCCAATGCAGGGGACGTAGGTTCAATCCCTGGTCAGGGAGCTACACTCCCACGCGCTACAGGGCAACAAGGTCTGCATGCCACAACTAGGGGGGCCAAGTGCGGCGACTCAGATCTGGCTCAGCAAGATGAGCAGATAAAACACTGAAGAAAATGCCACCGTAAAAATAATAATCATAAAATTATTTTAAAAAATAACTTTGATTCAAAGATGGTGGATCAATTGAGAATTCCAATGATACTATCACCATTATTCTCTAGGCTGGAAAGGGGAGGAAAGAGGTATGAAATAAGTATAAAAACTTTATCAGAAAAGGTGTAACGAATTGGCCTCTTTGTTACCTGGGTCTTGATTCAGACAGAGCCAAAGATAAGGTTATGTTTGGAGCCTCTGGTGACACCTGCTCCCTTTTTGGTGTCTCGGGACAAACGGACAAACGTGCTAGAACTGCCTGAGGAGGAGGAGGAGGTGATCAGAGGGAAGAACAAAAACAGACAAGTGAAAACCAATGTCAAACAAGCTGGAGATGCCGTAAAAGTCTTTTGAATGAAACACTTAAGAGTCAATTCTGTTTCCAACAGAACTCAGGCTGGAAGCTTCCCCAGCCTGCGTCTCACCGACGTCCCCTCCGCAGCTCGGCCCCCTGAGCCGCCCCCAGCTGCTGGGTCAGCAGCACGGAGGCCCCGGGCGCAGGGGCAGGTCACAGACTCCGCCAATCCCATCCAGGGAAGGCGGGTGATCCTCATCACTCTCCCTAAGGAGAGGTGTCCTCTGAAGCTCCTCCAGAACTTCTAGAGAAGGAAATTCTGATACAGGCACGATGGTTTTGCCTCATCATGGATTAAGCACACGAATTTGCTCAGTTGCTGAGTTGTGTTTGACTCTGAGACCCCATGGACTGTAGCCCGTCAGGCTCCTCTGTCCATGGGATTCTCCAGGCAAGAATACTGGAGTGGGTTGCCGTCCTCCTCCAGGGAATCTCCCTGACCCAGGGATCAAACCCCCATCTCCTGCGCTGGCAAGTAGATTCTTTACCACCGAGCTACCTGGGGAAACTTCATGGACGAAGGGTTCCCTTTAAGCCAGGCAAAGAGTGCCTCTGTGGGTCCGGAAAGATCAAGAAGCGCCAAGAGGGGAACACAGCACCCAGGCTCCCCAGCGTGGGCCTGTCCTGTCCACACAAAGGTGCCCCGCCGCTGAAAAGGTTCCAAGCCCCTAGGGAGACAAACATACCCAAACTTGGTCACAGCACGGTATCTGTTTTGGCAAGGGAAGGAGTAAAATTAAGCAGCCACAGTAAAAGAAGGAAAATTCCACTGGACAGGAAGGTCACAGAGGGCCAGACACAAAGCACCATCTACACGGGAAAGCAGGAGAACGCGGGCTCTGACCTCAGGGGTGAGCCTGGTCCCTGGGAGAAAGGGACATGGGTGGAAAAGGGGGGCGCTTTACACTGTCCTAGCTTAGCTCATGCCGGTCGGGCGGCTCAGGGAGCCTGGCCAGGGTTTGGAGCAGCGTCCCCTACCCAGACCGAGCAGATAGTCACTGCCCAGCTCACCAGCTCCATCCCCAGGACAGGCTCTCTTGGGGTCAGCGTCCAAGACGCGATACACAAGGGCTTTTCATAGAACTTATTTTATAACAAATGCATATGGCAAAAACAGGAAGTCATCTATAACAAAGTAACGGACCAAGCAAATAAATATACACAAGTAAATTATATGGAAGAGTGTGGTATTCCCTGTCATTTTCATTAAAACTCTGTTTAAATTGGAGTGTGACTGGTTTACAATACCGTGTTTACTTCTGGTGTACAACAATGTGAATCAGCTACACACACACACACACACACACACACACACACACACACACACACGGCGGTCCTCTTGGACCCCTGCCCCTCCCGGTTATCACAGAGCACCGAGCCCAGCTCCGTCTACGAGCTGCTGTTTTACACATTGTAGCTTCCCTTCCGGCTCAGCTAGTAAAGAGTCTGCCTGCAGCGCAGGAGACCTGGGTTCCATCCCCGGGTTGGGAAGATCCCCTGGAGAAGGGAATGGGACCCACTCCAGGATTCTGGCCTGGGGAATCCCATGGACTGTATAGTGCCTGGGGTCGCAGAGTCGGACACCACTGAGCGACTTTCACTTAACCTGGCGTCTATGGCACTGCTGTATATGTCACTGTCTATGTCACAGGTGTCTATGTCACTGGTATAGATGTCACTAGTGTATGTCACCGGTGTCCATGTCACTGTGAACGCCACCAGTGCCCGTGTCACCGTATCTGTCACCGGTGTCCGTGTCACTGTATCTGTCACCGGTGTCCGTGTCCCTGTCTACGTCACCGGTGTCCGTGTCACCGTATCTGTCACGGGTGTCCGTGTCACTGTCTACGTCACCGGTGTCCGTGTCCCTGTCTA
>ML661888.1:10843678-10908870 GCA_007570785.1 Antilocapra americana | reverse complement strand
GTCACCGGTGTCCGTGTCCCTGTCTACATCACCGGTGTCCGTGTCACTGTATCAGTCACCGGTGTCCGTGTCCCTTTCTACGTCACTGGTGTCCGTGTCACTATCAGTCACCGGTGTCCGTGTCCCTGTCTACGTCACTGGTGTCTGTGTCCCTGTCTATGTCACCGGTGTCCGTGTCACCATAAACATCACCGGTGTCCGTGTCACCGTATCTGTCACTGGTGTCCGTGTCACCGTGTCAGTCACCGCTGTCCGTGTCACTGTCTACGTCACCGGTGTCCGTGTCACTGTATCAGTCACCGGTGTCCGTGTCACTATCAGTCACCGGTGTCCGTGTCACTGTATCAGTCACCGGTGTCCGTGTCACTATCAGTCACCGGTGTCCGTGTCACTGTATCTGTCACCGGTGTCCGTGTCCCTGTCTACGTCACTGGTGTCCATGTCACCGTATCTGTCACCGGTGTCCGTGTCACCGTGTCAGTCACCGGTGTCTGTGTCACTGTATCAGTCATTGGTGTCCGTGTCACCGTATCTGTCACCGGTGTCTGTGTCACTGTATCAGTCATTGGTGTCCGTGTCACCGTATCTGTCACCGGTGTCTGTGTCACTGTATCAGCCATTGGTGTCCGTGTCACCGTATCTGTCACCGGTGTCCGTGTCACCGTATCAGTCACCGGTGTCCGTGTCACTGTATCAGTCACCGGTGTCCGTGTCCCTTTCTACGTCACTGGTGTCCGTGTCACCGTATCTGTCACCGGTGTCCGTGTCACCGTGTCAGTCACTGGTGTCCGTGTCACTGTCTATGTCACCGGTGTCTGTGTCACTGTACATGTCACTGGTGTCCATGTCACTGTATCAGTCACTGGTGTCCATGTCACTGTATCAGTCACCGGTGTCCGTGTCACTGTATCTGTCACCGGTGTCCGTGTCCCTGTCTACATCACCAGTGTCCGTGTCACCGTATCTGTCACCGGTGTCCGTGTCACTGTATCAGTCACCGGTGTCCGTGTCACTATCAGTCACCGGTGTCCGTGTCACTGAATCAGTCACCGGTGTCCGTGTCACTGTATCAGTCATCGGTGTCCGTGTCACTGTATCAGTCACCGGTGTCTGTGTCACCGTGTACGTCACCGGTGTCCGTGTCACYGTATCTGTCACCGGTGTCCGTGTCACTGTATCTGTCACCGGTGTCCATGTCCCTGTCTACGTCACCGGTGTCCGTGTCACCGTATCTGTCACCGGTGTCCGTGTCACTGTATCAGTCACCGGTGTCCGTGTCACCGTATCTGTCACCGGTGTCCGTGTCACCGTATCTGTCACCGGTGTCCGTGTCACTGTATCTGTCACCGGTGTCCGTGTCCCTTTCTACGTCACTGGTGTCCGTGTCACTGTATCAGTCACCGATGTCCGTGTCACTGTCTACGTCACTGGTGTCCGTGTCACTATCAGTCACCGGTGTCCGTGTCCCTGTCTACGTCACTGGTGTCTGTGTCCCTGTCTATGTCACCGGTGTCCGTGTCACCATATCAGTCACCGGTGTCCGTGTCCCTGTCTATGTCACCGGTGTCCGTGTCACTGTATCAGTCACCGGTGTCTGTGTCCCTGTCTACGTCACTGGTGTCCGTTTCACCGTATCAGTCACCGGTGTCCGTGTCCCTGTCTACGTCACCGGTGTCCATGTCACCGTATCTGTCACTGGTGTCCGTGTCACTGTATCTGTCACTGCTGTCCGTGTCACTATCAGTCACCGGTGTCCGTATCACTATCAGTCACCGGTGTCCGTGTCACTGTCTACATCACCGGTGTCCGTGTTACTGTATCAGTCACCAGTGTCCATGTCACTGTCTACGTCACCGCTCTCCGTGTCACTGTATCTGTCACCAGTGTCCGTGTCACTGTCTACGTCACCGGTGTCCGTGTCACCGTATCTGTCACCGGTGTCCGTGTCACTGTCTACGTCACTGGTGTCTCTGTCACTGTATACGTCTCCGGTGCCCATGTCACTGATGTATATGTCACTGGTATAGATGTCACTAGTGTACATCACCGGTGTCCGTTTCACTTTCACTAGTGTGTACAGGTCAGTGCTACTCTCCCAGTTCGTCCCACCCTCAACCTCCTCACCCCCTCGCTCCTCTGTGTCCACAGGTCCATTCTCTACATCTGCGTTTCTATTCCTGCCTACAGACAGGTTCACCTGTACCAATTTTCTAGCTTCCATATAAATGCATTAATATATGACATCTGTCTTTCTCTTTCTGACTTCTTTCACTCTGCATCTGTCATTTTCATTTAGCCAACAGTAAAACTCAAAAAAATATCTCAGTATATTCACTCCAATACAGAGTCTGATCAAAAGCAGCTTTTTAGAACAGGGCTATATCTTGGTCTTAAGATTCCGTTTTAGTGCTTCTATTAAGTGATACATGTTGTGTTAGATAATTTAAACAGACTTTTTTCCTTTGGCTCAGTTTCCCAGCATTCCTAGTATGCTAATGTGCTTTTCTGTAAATTTCCTAGACAGGAATAAAGTGTGCAACAGTTGAAAACTGTTTTGATCACAAAACCTCAGGAGAGGGCATTTTGCTGGACTAGAGAGCTGCATGATGTAAGCTTAGAAATGTAGCTCTGCTGAATTCTGTACTGCCCCACAACATACGAAACCATTGTACACCCCCTGAGGAACGAAGAATATAAACCATATGGAGTGAGAGCTTCTGAAACTGACAGAAATACACCAGGTCATCCATCAATCAGGGTAGATATATCAAGGAGTTAATTAATAAAGCAACTGACAACCTCTAGAACAGTTATGCATATTAATCAATAATGATGAACTAAAGTCAATGAAATACACCTGGCTAAGCAAACCAAGGTCTTTAGCTGCAACGTAAATCCATCGCTTTCCCCAAAGGAAATGTGCTTTGAGTCAAAGCTCCACACGAGTAAGTGTGTGCTCAGAAGCAAAGCATTCTGCCAAAAATAATTTATACGGAGGTACTTTACTGGGGAAACAAAATATGAAACTTCCCACAGGCAAGAGTACCATTAGAAACTGAAACAATTCAGCCTCGGAACAAAGACAAATGCTCCCTGCCAATTTTCCTGCTCTGTGTTCCTTGGTTCTGTGCCCACTGCGTACAGACGGACTCGACCAACAAGGCACACGGAACGTGCCCGGAGCACAAGCCTGTGCTACCGCTATGAAAGGAAACTGCTCATGCTCAGTCGCTCAGTCCTGTCCAACTCTTTGGGACCCCAGGGACTGTAGCCCACCAGGCTCCTCTGCCCATGGGATTTCCCAGGCAAGAACACTGGAGTGGGTTGCCACTCCATTCTCCAGGGGATCTTCCCATCCCAGGGATTGAACCCACGTCTCCTGCACTGCAGGCAGATTCTTTACCTTCTGAGTCACCAGAGAGGCCCCTGTATGAAGTAGGTGCTCAAATTAGGGGGCAGTCGGTCCCAAACCCGGCATCAGTCATCCAGACCGGCCGCAACCCCTGCTCTGGGCTCACCAGTGTGGTTTAGGCGGCCCATCTCTCGTCCAGAAGGTGAGTCACCGCCGGGGGTAAGCGCTGGGAGCCAGGGCAGTGCAGACCCAAACCACGCCTGCAGTGCCACTGGTCTCCTGCTCTAGAGGAGGGAATGATTGGCACGCGTGCGGAGGAAAGTATTGATGACATAAAGCCATAGTCCATGACTTTCAGGTCTTCTGCATCCGCCCCTGAGCCCAGATAAGCAAGAGATAAACGTCCTCTGTGAGACAGGACAAAACTGAGATAAAGGTGTTTTGAAGCAGAAAACCAATGATCTCAATATCCTCTTATACCATATTTCTTTATAAATAAAAACAATGTATATATAATATCTGTATATACAAGAAATCTGGAAAAATATAAAGATGTTAACAGCTATACACTTTATGTCAATTATACTTCCAATGCACTGCTTAAAAATGTATGTATCTCTCAGTAAAGATAATAGGCAATTATAATTTTTTTCCTGTTTGTGTGTATTTCCCAAAATTCCTTAACTCTATATTCATTACTTTAATACAAAAAATAGGAAAACATTATTTTCAAAAACCTTACACAATTCACTCAATTGTCCAATGTGTGTGTAGGTCTTTGTACTTTTTCAAGTGTTTCAACATAACTAATCCGTAAAACAGCAAAATGAAATATGATGATCATTTCAGAGAGGAGGAGACAGGCAATGAGATGTTATGAGACTTACTCACTAAACGCCTCTTCCAAATCCATGACTTTTCTTCCAAATGCCATGACTCTTGTTCTCTTTTTCTATTTGCTGTTTCTTATGGTCTCAGTGTGCTCCACTGGCAGCATAAACACCACGAGTATATACTCTGTATAGAACAGAGGCACTGGAGTTCTCATATAAGACTTGAGCAAAAATATACAAGCAGCTCCTGCAGCTCAGTTCCAGAAAAATAAACGACCCAATCAAAGGATGGGCCAAAGAACTAAATAGACATTTCTCCAAAGAAGACATACAGATGGCTAACAAACACATGAAAAGATGCTCAACATCACTCATTATCAGAGAAATGCAAATCAAAACCACAACGAGGTACCACTTTACACCAGTCAGAATGGCTGCCATCCAAAAGTCTACAAGCAATAAATGCTGGAGAGGATGTGGAGAAAAGGGAACCCTCTTACACTGTTGGTGGGAACACAAACTAGTACAGCCACTATGGAGAACAGTGTGGAGATTCCTTAAAAAACTGGAAATAGAACTGCCATATGACCCAGCAATCCCACTGCTGGGCATACACACCGAGGAAACCAGAATTGAAAGAGACACGTGTACCCCAATGTTCATCGCCACATTGTTTACAATAGCCAGGATGTGGAAGCAACCTAGATGCCCATCAACTGACGAATGGATGAGAAAGCTGTGATACATATACAGAATGGAATATTACTCAGCCATTAAAAAGAATTCATTTGAATCAGTTCTAATGAGGTGAATGAAACTGGAGCCTATTATACGGAGTGAAGTAAGTCAGAAAGAAAAACACAAATACAGTATACCAATGTATATATATGGAATTTAGAAAGATGGTAACGATGACCCTCTATGTGAGACAGCAATAGAGACACAGAAGTATAGAACAGTCCTTTGGACTCTGTGGGAGAGGGTGAGGGTGGGATGATCTGAGAGAACAGCATTGAAACATGTATATTATCACATGCAAAATAGATCGCCAGTCCAGGCTAGATGCATGGGACAGGGTGCTCAGGGCTGGTGCACCGGGATGATCCAGGGGGATGGGATGGGGAGGGAGGTGGGAGGGGGGTTCAGGATGGGGAACACATGTATACCCGTGGCTGATTCATGACAATGTATGGCAAGACCAATGCAAAACTGTAAAGTAATTAGCCTCCAGTTAAATAAATTAAAAAAATTAAAATTAAAATGTTTCTGTCACACACACACAAAAAGACTTAAACAAAAGGAAACTTTTTCTTCAAATTAAGTATTGGTTAAGGAGAGAAATATAAAAAACAAACAAACAAAAAACTGAGGGAGATTTAGAAAACAAAGAGGTAGAGTCCCAGGGACAGGAAAACTCACTCTTTTAGTTTCGCCCTCATAGGCTCTTGGCTTCAACTCAACCTCATTCAGAAAGGCAAAGGGAAGGCCAGAAAGGAGCAAGCGCAGGGAGAGGCGGGACAGGTGGAGAGGCAGGACAGGCAGGGAGACAGGACAGGCGAGACAGATGGACAGGCGGGACAGACAGCGCGGATGGAGGCTCGGGCGCACTGTGGTACCTTCATCCCTGCCGCCGCTGCCGGGCCGCTGGGGTCCACGGCCTGGATGTGGCAGGGCTTGCTCCCGCGCACCACGAAGCCCCAGCCAACCGCATCCCCGACGATCTAGGGAGGAAAAGCACAGTCAGAGACCCGCAGACTGCCTGGTGCCCGGCCTCCGGGGGAGAGGACCCAAGAGGGGGCCCGGAGGCCGCTCTCCTCCGGCGCACCTCCGCGCAGGGGCACAAGCCGCCTGTTTTTATCACACACACAGGCTCACAGGATGTAGAAGTCCCGGCCCAGAAACACCTGGCGGGGGAAAGAAGGCGCTTCTGCGAGCTCACTACTCCACAAACTGGCAGAGGGCTTCTTTCTTAGGCCGCGTTGCAGTTTACCATCAGACTGTTCGGAAAGTTTAGATGATCTGAAAAATGTGGTTGAAATTTCCCTCCAGGTCCAGTTTCTCTTCTCCTGCATCCAAAGGATACTTTCCTCATGATCTTGCTATGTCACTGAACACTAAAGTAACCATTTCAATTACTGAGAAGGAGAAACATGAAGAGTCTTGGCTTTCTTGAAATGCAATTTAACGTACCAAGAAAAGACAGTGAAAAAGGACACAAAGTTCTTAATTTTCAAATCAGCCCTGGTCCAAAAGTTGTCTGAAACTGCAGAGTGCTTTTTTTCCGACAGAATTGAAATTAGAACTGGCAGTTCCATCTGCTGGGCAGCTCCGACACGTCTCTAGCACACAGCCAGCCGAAACAGAGACGGCGGCCGTTCACAATCGGTTACCAGCGATGCCGGCCCTGATATTTAAAACCAAAGAGAAATATACCTAAAAAATACACTCCCCTGTCTCTTGAGTGCCAGAGACTGAGGAGCAGCAGAGAAGCAGATGACGTTTTTGTGACCACTCATGAAGACTTTCAGGGCGAGTTTAGTATTTATAAACTGTTTTTACCGTCTGGAAACTTCTTTTCTGACTTATGCATTTTGGGCTGTGCCAGCCACTGCGCGCAGGGGCTGCTCTCCAGTTGCAGAGCGCAGGCTTCTCACTGCAGTGGCTTCTTACGTTGTGGCGCGTGGGCCCTAGGGCGACCGGGGTTCAGTAACTGTGGTGCACGGGCTCAGCTGCCACGTGGCATCTTCCCAGACCAGGGATCAAGCCCGCATCCCCGGCATTGGAGGGTGGGCTCCTAACCACTGGACCAGCAGGGAAGACCTGAGGGTTCTCTGGCAGGCACTCTGTGGGCTGGAGGGTTTGGCACTGTTAGTTCTTTATATGTGACTTCACTTCCAAATGTACAGTTCTCCTTTTCCCCGGATATGGACGTGCTAGCAGCGCTTTTCTCATACTGATTGGCTATGAACGGACCCAACCGGCTTTAATTCCTTATTGCTCAGAATGTGCTCTAGTCCTTGACAAATGTTTGCAGCACGGATGAGTGTGGAAAGCTTTTCCCCCACCTTGAAGTATTAAAACAAACATTAGAAGACTAACGAAAAGATGAGAAGCATTTTAAACAAGCCGTTGATGTAGATGCGAGGAGACAAGAGACAGAGAGGCAGGTGGATGGAAGTAGGGGAGGTGAGGTCAAGCACGGAGCTTGGGGGCATCCCTGGGGGTCCAGAGGCGAAGACTCCACATTCCAATGTGGGCAGTGTGGGCTCCATCCCTGGGGGTCCAGAGGCTAAGACCCCACCTTCCAATGTGGGCAGTGTGGACTCCATCCCTGGGGTCCAGAGGCTAAGACTCCACCTTCCAATGTGGGCAGCATGGGCTCCATCCCTGGGGGTCCAGAGGCTAAGACCCCATCTTCCAATGTGGGCAGTGTGGGCTCTATCCCTGGGGTCCAGAGGCTAAGACTCCACCTTCCAATGCAGGGCTGTGGGCTCCATCCCTGGGGTCCAGAGGCTAAGACTCCACCTTCCAATGTGGGCAGTGTGGGCTTCATCCCTGGAGGTCCAGAGGCTAAGACCCCGCCTTCCAGTGAGGAAGTGTGGGCCTGATCGCTGGTTGAGAAGCTAAGACTCCACATGACTCACAGCCAAAAAACCCAAACATACAACAGAAGCAATACTGGAACAAATTCAATAAAGATTTTAAGAATGGTTCACGTTTCAAAATTCTTAAAAAAACAAACAAACGAGAGACAGAGCACTCGGGTTCTGTTTGAAGAAAACCAGGAGGCCTTAGAAGAAGAAGGCAGGCTGAAGACCCTCCAAGAAAGGGCAGGTGGTCACAGGTATGTAGGACATCCAATCAGGGTCCTTCTGTAATTCAAAGCACTAAAATATTGTCAAAAGCATCACTGATGATCACAGAACAACCTTCTTCCTCTACCTTACGACTTCCTCATATCTTAAATAGGGCTTCCTTGGTGGCTTTGTGGTAAAGAATCTGCCTGCAATGCAGGAGACGCGGGTTCGATCCCTGTGTCCAGAGATCCCCTGGAGAGGGAAATGGCAACCCACTCCGGTGTTCTTGCCTGGAGAATCCCATGGAGAGAGGAGCCTGGCAGGCTACAGTCCATGGGGTGGCAAAACACTCTTGCCGACTGGAACGTGACTTAGCAACTAAACAACAACATGTTTTAAATAATTTGTATAATTAACTATAATGCAGAAAGGGATTATTGGCATTATTTGTTCTACCACCTGCTTTAAATCTGTCATTATATTAGAATAGGTACATAATGAATTTTTTTAGGGAAACATCAAAAGGACTTTGAAATGCTGGATTAACATAATAAATTGTGACAAGTCCTAATGCATTTTATTGCCAAAGGGTCAAGAAAGTCACACTATCATAATGATGCTCAAAACCAAAGGGGAACCGGGAGAACCTTTCCAAGTCCATCCCTAAACTCGATGTGGACATGCTGCCCTGCGGACGTGCCCCAGACAGACGAGCGGGAGAAAACCCAGAGGGGGGCCTACCGTGAACGTCTTCCTGGCGTACGGAGCCCCGGGAGTCAAGAGTTCCTCAGAAGTGACAGGTCTCTTCAACACTGTAAGACAGACGCAGGGTCACAGCACAAACCCTCTCAGCCCTCTGCTCAGTCATTCAGTAGAAACTTGCTGAATGCCCGGCCTGTGACATCAGTGACCCAAACCGGCAAAGATCCCTGCCTCCCAGTTTCCAGCACTCACCAGACAGAGGCGGGAAACATAAGCAAACAGAAACACTTCTGAGCCTAACTTACAGAGAGCAGAGATGGGGCGGCGGGAGGGGAAGCCAAGGGACTTCTTGAATTTCTTTCTTTCAAGCCCGGATAGGCATTCAACGGGCTTCCCTCTTGGCTCAGCTGGTAAGGAATCTGCCTGCAATGTGGGAAACCTGGGTTCAATCCCTGGGTTGGGAAGATCCCCTGGAGAAGGGAAAGAGAAGGGGACGACAGAGGATGAGATGGTTGGATGGCATCACTGACTCAATGGACATGGGTTTGGGTGGACTCCAGGAGTTGGTGATGGACAGGGAGGCCTGGTGTGCTGCGGTCCGTGGGGTCGCAGAGAGTTGGACACGACTGAGCGACTGAAGTGAACTGAGGCATTCAATGGTTTCCAGATGGGCAGAAGTCTCCTGTGATGCAGGAGACTCAGGTTCAATCCCTGGGTCAGGAAGGTCCCCTACAGAAGGAAATGGCTACCCAGTCCAGTATTCTTGCTTGGAAAATTCCATGGATGGAGGAGCCTGGTGGGTTACAGTCCATGGGGTCACAAAGGAGTCAGACACGGCTTAGTGACTAAATGACAACAGCAGCAAGGCATTCGACATGTCAAATTTGAGAGGGATTCAGGCTCTGGCAGAGTGAGGACCACGCTTCCAGAGCTAACGCCACACTCCCCCATCACACCGTACCCATCCTGTCCATCGGAGCTCCGTGGACTTCCTCGTTAACGTCCCCGACTGCAGGTATGCTGCCTCTGGCCCTGAACCCTACCACCGGAGAGCTTTCTGCATCCTTAGCTCATGCTGGCTACTCTGCTCAGCACTTTGTATTCTCTCTGTTTCATCATCACAAGAACTACCGGGTCCGTCCATCCTTATCCCTATTCTACTGGGGAGGATCAGAAGGAGAGAGAAGCTACGGAGCTCGTGTCCAAGGCCTCAGGGTCCAATGGAACCAAGAGTCAGACTCAAGCACTGGTGCCCACCCCCAGAAGAAGGGCACAGAAGCCCCAACGAATGGCCACGTGTGGCTCCCAAGACACCTGTCTGCATCAGATCACCGCTGGGCCCCAGCAGATGGCAAAGACCGCAGTCCCTTCCTGACTTGCAGCCTGAAAACCCAGCAAAAATGAGCCCCAACCCCCTGGTGCTCACGCAGAACCAGAGCAGAGACCACCGTGGCGGCCCAGGGCAGTAGCGGCTTGGGGGCGGGGGCCGTCTGATCTCAGTACAGAGACACCGCGAGCATGAGCGCACAGGGAACTGGAGTGGCGGGGCCGGGAGCCCAACCCGGTGACATGCGGCCTCCATCCCCTCTGTGGGGGCCTCCGGGGGCCAGAGGCCAGGCCTGGGCCGAGGGGCAGCGGAGGACCAGAGGCAGCGAGACCTGACTGTCGGGCAGGGCCCTGCCTGGCACTTTCTCAGCTGAGGGCAGCGGGGAGCATCCCGCTGACCTGCCGGGGCACAGGGATGTTGCTTTGAGAAAGCTCATAGATGAGAACACGGGTTACCGTCTCCCTGCAGAGCGACAAGGTTGAGGTCAAGAATAGCAGGTGTCAGCAGACGGTCAGGAGGTGAGAGAAGGGGCCCGGGGTTGAGGGCTGCAGCCTTTTTACTCCCCATCAGCCCAGCCCTCCACACCCAGCCCTCAGATCCCTGCTGGGGTCTATGGGGGGGTGTCGGGGTCACACTGCTGTGACATCGGACACCCGCTGCCGTTTATCACTACACGGTCTACTTGTATTGAGATACAATCGACACACTAGGTTCACTTCAGGTTACAACTTAATGATATATGTATTAGGAAATGAACACCTAATCCAGTTAAGGTCATCTCCTCATGCAGCTACAAACTGTCTTCTTGAAATGAGAGCTTTTAAGATCTACCCTCGAGACTTCCCTGGTGGTTCAGTGGCTGGGACTCTTGGCTCCCAAAGCGGGCGGTCCGGGTTCAACCCCTGGTCAGGGAGCCGGATCCCACCTGCCGCCGCCAAGGGCCCCTCGTGCCAGCTGAGCCCCAGTGCGCCCCAATAAACAGGAATACTGAAAGAGCAGGTCACCCTCTCGGCAGCTTTCAGACATACACCGCAGCATTGTGCAGTCACCACACTGAACACAGTGTACCCAGGACAGGCATAGGGACCAGAAACGTGTGCCCTTTGACCCCTTCGCCCACCCTGCCCACTCGACCCTCCCGCCCCTGCCCCTCTGGCCGCCACCAGCCGGCTCTCTGTGCGTGTGGGGTCCATCAGGCGGGCCGCCACGCTCTGTCTGACATCCCACCGAGTATGCTGACCTCAAGGGTCATCCATTGTGTTGCAAAGCGCAGAGTCTCCTTCACTTTCATCACTAAATAACACTCCCCTGTATGTGTCGTCTGTCTGCGTGATCTGTATCACATTTCCTTTATCCATTCATCCACTGATGGGCACTGAGGCTGCTTCCGTGTCTTGACTATTGTAAACATGGCCGTGCAAATAAAATTCCAAATGAGCGTTTTCCTTTCCTACAGATGAACACTCAGAAGTGAAACTGCTGGGTCACATGGCAGCTCTCTAGCTTCTTTTAGGAATCACAGACTTTTTCCCCCAGCAGCTGCACCTGTACATTCCCACCACCCGTGTGGGACGGCCCCTCTGCTCCACATGCTCGCCAACACTGGTCACGTGAGTGCTTGTCAACGCCCGAGTTCTGAATGGTGTCAGGTGGCGGCTCACTGTGACTTGGAGCCTCACTGCATCATGACACTTGGCAACAGTGCCGACCACTTAATACACTGCCGCTCTTTCCTATGTTGGAACGTGTAGAAGCTTTGAAACCTAGGGAGTCATTTCTAGCTTTCTCTTCTCATGCCCTTGAGAACTTATTTACTCATCACAATGATACTGATTATATTACTTTTTATAGCACTTAATCTGGATTAGGGCATTTACATACAGTATTATAAATATATGTTGATGGATATCCAATGAGAAGCCTGCTTACCTACTTGAGGAAAAAAAGAAAATCACTCCTCCCTCTTGTGAATCCACTAAAGAGTTGAAAGAGGAGCTTGTCAGAACATAGAGGTAGGATTGACCAACCACGGTGAAGTCCTGACAGTTCTGGTCCTTAGAGACCCGAGCTTCCATTTCTGTCTGCCCGTCAGTGAAATTCCCCCTTCGGGCCGAGTGGGTAAGGAGAAGGAGGAAACAAGGCAACCTTCTACTCGCCCAGCAATCAAAACCATGTACGATGGCGTCAGCACAACTGGCGCCTCCCTGCGGTTGAGCTCCTTTGGTTTTGACCTGGAGGTGTTTGGTTTCCATTAGGACTTCAAACCCGGCGTTTCTAACAATAAGGTTCTTCTCACACCACCTTATCAGCAGTGCTCTAGTAACTGAAAAACTTGGTCATATATGGGAGCACGAAGATCTCCCAGCCAGTGCGGAAGCAAGTTTTTTCATTTATTTGCAGGTTAAAACTTCATACCAAGAGCTGCTGCTGCTGCTGCTAAGTCACCTCAGTCGTATCTGACTCTGTGCGACCCCACAGACGGAGCCCACCAGGCAAGATCACTGGAGTGGGCTGCCATTTCCAAGAGCTGGACCTCCACTACAGAAGGCAGGAAAAGAGTCAGATTAAGAAAAACACCCACTTGCCTAGAGCACAGCCCTAGACGACTGTTTTCTCTTAGAGCCTTTCAACAACATCTATCTGTCCTTATTCTAATGAAAGCTTTTATTTTTTTCTCAGAGACGATCTGCTCACAGAAGGAGGGGGACGTGACCTCTCATCATCGCGCCTGCAGGGTCTGTTGGTGAGGACTCAGCACAAACGAAGGAAGAGCCTCCTCCCTGAAGGCGACACACTGAATGGAGGGGGCCCGGGCACTGCTCCAGCGGCCGGAAGGTGTCCTCGAGCCACGCGGATCCCAGCGGGCCACAACCAACTCCTGGGAAGGAGCGGGTCAGGCGCAGAGAGAAGGCGGTGCTATCCCTGGGTCCAGGCCGTGTGGGGCTGAGGCAGTGACTCAATCTAAGTGCAAGTTCAGTGCCAATCTGTGGGTCTCAGATGTTGGGCTATTGTTTTCTTTTCTGGAACATTAAGTCTATGGAGGTTGAAGAGCAGAGTTTGAAACCACAAGGCACGGAGAGTCTCTGCAGGAGTGGCTGGGGTGCAGAGCGCCCCGCTTCTCGCATCCGGGGTGGGCGGCGGGGGGAGACCTGGCAGATCCAGGCATCAGTTAGGATCTGGGCAGGGCGCCTCCCCTGCTGGGCGCGGCTCAAACCCTCCCGCAGAAGCCATCGGCTACTCCGGGAGCTGGCTGCTAGCGCAGAGGCCCTCAGACGGCCAGGCTCGCAGCTGTCCTGGGAACCCTGTCTGCAAAGAGAGCTGATTTGCCCAGGCCGTGCCCCGCTCCGAGGGGCGGCCAGCATCCAACGGCCGGTCAGCGTGCGGGTATAACGGCCTGGCCACCTCGCCCAAGCGGGGATCCCTCTCGAAGGGCCCCGGACTCCAGAGCGCCACCTGGGGTCAGCCGCAGCCTTCACGGGGCGCACTGCAGCCCAGGTCTCCGTCGGCAAACCTGCGTGCTCCCGTCCTTCCCGCAGGCGCGCCTGCCTGCTCAGGGCCCAGTCGTGTCCAAGTCTGCGACCCCGACTACAGCCGCCGGGCCCTCTGCCCGAGGGATTCTCCAGGCCACCTCACTGGGGCGGGATCTTCCCCACTCAGGGAGCGAGCGCGTATCCCTTACATCTCCTGCACTGGCTGGGGGGTTCTGTACCACAAGCACCGCCGGGAAGCCCCCATCCAAGAGGAGGCGCCCCCAAATCGCACCAGGCGCTGAGATCCCCCCACGATCATCCCCCTCCGCTTAACGAGATAACTGCTTAACGAAGCCCACTGCCGCCCGCGTCCCCACAGCCTCGGGCACACGGGCCGAGCCGGCCACTCACCAGACTTGGGGTTGCAGAGCACCGGGGGGCTGTTGGAGAGGGTGGGGCTGCTGCTGAAGTAGCCGCTGCTGCCGCAGCTGCTCATGCTGCTCCTCCGCACGGCCGACGCGATCTTGATCTCCTTGCTGGGGCTGACTGCGGGCGAGGACACGCGGTCACGGCTGTGGGCCGGGTTCCTGAGGTCACGCACGGTCACGCGTGGGCCGGGTCCCGGGACCCGTGCGGTTAGGCACGACCGTGCACCAGGCCCCGGGGACACGCGCGGTCACTCAAGGTGTGCGCTGGGTCCCCGGGACACACGCGGTTACGCACGGCTGTGGGCGGGGCCCCGGGGACACACGCAGTCACACGTGGCAGTGAGCGCGGGTCTTCAGAACAGGCGCGCCTGCTGCTGCCGGCATTGGGGAGCAGCCTCCGCGACGCCTTGGCACCAGAAAAGCAAGGGTCTCAGTGGCCGCCCCGCCACCTATGAACAGCACAAGCTGGGCCTAGTCCCTTGGGTTTTGTAAGCCTCAGTTTTCCCAACTGTCAAGTGGGAATAATGCTCTCCCATGGGGATTGGTGCAGGCGTGGTTATGCAGACAAAAGCACTCAGCTACATGAAATACCATTTTAAGAACCTGCCAAGCATCCCTGAGAGGATGTAAATTAAGTGCAAGATGCTTAATGAACTATGTGACAATAAGTGCCTCCGGTTGGAGATTAAATGGCTAATCCCCCAGCCCACAGAAGCAGATTAAAGCCGAGCACGACCTCAGGCTTTGAAGGCTGCAGACTGAAGCAGCGATCTGACCTTGCTTTCCCCTCGCGCGGCGCTAGCTGGCTCTCAACAGTGGGAGGTGAGCACCGTGTGGGACGCAGCAGTGCTCGCCGAGGGCCTGGCCCCGGAGCCCAACGCCACGCTGGCCTCGCGGTCACCATGGCTCCCGGAGCCTTGTCACAGCCGCCTGCTGGGGTCCCCAGGAGGGTGTGGACAGTTCCTCTGCAGGAGGCTGCCGCCTCAGGGGCATACAGCTGGAGGGCGTCCCGGCACAGGCTTAGGCCCCTTCCCTCTCCTGGCACGGCCCTTGCTTCCTTCTCTGCCCCATCCCAGCCGTGTCCGAGGAGCCTGGGATGTGGAAGGCTGGACAGGAGCACCGCGTTAGGACAGAATTCCTCGAGACCCAGCTCCGCCCACCACTTGCTCGCTGTGGGAGCTTGCCTAAGCCACTCGACCGCTCCGGGACTGCATTTCTTCACTGGGAAAGTGGGGATAAGAAAGGTCTTTCCTCACAGAGTCCCAGTGAGAATTCAATGAGAAAGTCAATGCAGTCAAGCTCGGCTCCGAGCCCGGCGCAGTGCGTTCCCAGCACTTCCGGTTCTGAGCGCCCTCGCTGTCGCCTCCTGCTTATAACCGATACACTTTTTCATTCTGTTCTAGGTCTCAGGTGAAGCCTGAGGCCTTAGGCGCCAAGCCTTAGGCTAACCAATTTCTTGAGTCAGAGTCAAGTTTCCAGAGTGGAAGATGGCGCAGTAAGCACTCCATCCTCTTACACAGAATGGCACGTCAAGTTAGCCTTCTCTGAGTCAATGACGTTATTTTGCTCAATTTAGCTTGTCTAAATGGGGTTATCATTGCGAACATCAGTCATCATTTCTGTCCGGGTTAACTGTCAATATGAGACTGTCCGACCTTACACATAATGCCCCAGGACACTGTGCTTCCCGAGCTCCTGTGTCTGCCTTTCATACTTTTAACTTGTTCTGTGTGACAGATTGATAATCAGCTTCTTTTTAGTTGTATATGCCCTCAAAAGTCTTATTCATCCTTAGATTTTCAATCCTGGACTTAGAAAACTGGATAATTAGTAATATGTAAGGACTGTTTCTCAGGCAGTAAAGAATCTGCCTGAAATACAAGAGACCCAGAATTGTTTGTAAATGAAAAGTAAATAAGGTATGAGTGAGAGCTGGAGTGGTCTTTTGTAATTTAAATACATAAAATTATAAAACAGACTTCATGGCAACGAAGGTGATCACCCAGGAACAATTTGGTGGTGTGTGTGTATGTTTTCTTTTGGGGGCAAAATAAATAAATATATAATTTTTTGGTTATAAATAAAAAGTTTCTTGAGAACAGAATTCACAAAGGTGAGTTGTGACTGTGTTGTTTCTCAACAGACACACACGTGATCAAACAGCGGAATGCACACACCTGACATGAAGCTGGCAGACTTCCGGGTGTCGAGGCTCTGTTTCCGCAGGCAGAAGGGGCTGTCGTGCGTCTCCTGGGAGGATGGAGACTTCTCACTGAGCAGCTCCATCAGCCTTCGCCTCCGCCGGAAGTTCATTCTGAACTGGTAGAGAAGATTGCTGTCTACAAACGGGTGCTTGTTGGACACTGAGGAGAAGAAGCAGCGGGTGAGACGGTCCGGCATCCGCAGGCACTGGGCAATGCAGCTGGGAGACCCGGCAACAGGCAGGAGCGGAGGTCTGGACAAGGGCTTTACACCCGATGCCACAGTGCCCTTCATACCCGGGATTTATCATGGTCCGTCTGCAACTTCAATTTTATACTCTGACTTCATGAATAGTGGAGATGCAGAACAGGCACGACATCAGGCTTCAAGAGCCACGTGCTGAGGTCATTTCAGTCTCCAGGAAGTAACCAAGAATGCTCCACACTGGCCAGCAACATGCTGAAGTCTCAAACAACCCCCCAAAAATTCAAAATGCTTGAATAGACTCTATCTCCAAAAATCCAATTAGCATAGGACAGGAAACTCACCCTCATTAGTTAATATAGAAATGCAAATTAATATCACAATGAGATGCTATTTCACACTCACTAGACTCACAACACAAGAGAAGACTCTAGACATGGGCATCACCAGATGGTCAACACGGAAATCAGATTAATTATATTCTTTGCAGCCAAAGATGGAGAAGCTCTATACAGTCATCAAAAACAAGACTGGGAGCTGACTGTGGCTCAGATCATGAAACTCCCTATTGCCAAATTCAGAGATATAATGAAGAAACTAGGGAAAACCACTAGACCATTCAGGTAAGACCTAAATCAAATCCCTTACGATCATACAGTGGAAGTGACAAATAGATTCAAGGGATTAGATCTGATAGAGTTCCTAAAGAACTATGGATAGAGGTTCATGACATTGTACAGGAGACAGGGATCAAGACCATCCCCATGGAAAAGAAATGCAAAAGAGCAAAATGGTTGTCTGAGGAGGCCTTACAAATAGCTGAGAAAAGAAGGGAAGCAAAAGGCAAAGAAGAAAAGGAAAGATATTCCCATTTGAATGCAGAGTTCTAGAGAATAGCAAGGAGAGATAAGGAAGCCTTCTTCAGTGATCAGTGCAAAGAAATAGAGGAAAACAATACAATGGGAAAGACTATAGATCTCTTCAAGAAAATTAGAGATACCAAAGGAACATTTCATGCAAAGATGGGCTCAATAAAGGACAGCAATGGTATGGACCTAACAGAAGCAGAAGATATTAAGAAGAAGTGGCAAGAATATAGAACTATACAAAAAAGGTCTTCATGACCCAGAAAATCACGATGCTGTGATCACTCACCTAGAGCCAGACATCCTAGAATGCGAAGTCAAGTGGGCCTTAGGAAGCATCACTACGAACAAAGCTAGTGGAGGTGATGGAATCCCAGTTGAGCTATTTCAAATCCTGAAAGATGATGCTAGGAAAGTGCTGCACTATATATGTCAGCAAGTTTGGAAAACTCAGCAATGGCCACAGGACTGGAAAAGGTCAGTTTTCACTCTAATCTGAAAGGCAATGCCAAAGAATGTTCAAACTACTACACAACTGCTCTCATCTCACACAACAGCAAAGTAATGCTCAAAATTCTCCAAGCCAGGCTTCAACAGTACATGAACCGTGAACTTCCAGATGTTCAAGCTGGATTTAGAAAAGGCAGAGGAACCAGAGATCAAATTGGCAACATCTGCTGCATCATCAAAAAAGCAAGAGAATTCCAGGAAAACATCTATTTCTGCTTTATTGACTATGCCAAAGCCTTTGACTGTGTGGATCACAATAAACTGGAAAATTCTGAAAGAGATGGGAATGCCAGACCATTTGACCTGTCTCTTGAGAAACCTGTATACAGGTCAGGAAGCAACAGTTAGAACTGGACATGGAACAGACTGGTTCCAAATCAGGAAAGAAGTACGTCAAGGCTGTATATTGTCGCCCTGCTTATTTAACTTATATGCAGAGCACATCATGAGAAACACTGGGCTGGAAGAAGCACAAGCTGGAATTAAGATTGCAGGGAGAAATATCAATAACCTCAGATATGCAGATGACACCACCCTTATGGCAGAAAGTGAAGAGGACCTAAAAAGCCTCTTGCTGAAAGTGAAAGAGGAGAGTGAAAATGTTGGCTTAAAACTCAACATTAAGAAAGCTAAGATCATGGCATCCAGTCCCATCACTTCATCCCTAACAGATGGGGAAACAATGGAAACAGTGACAGACTTTATTTTGGGGGGCTCCAAAATCTCTGCAGATGGTGACTGCAGCCATGAAATTAAAAGACACTTGCTCCTTGAAAGAAAAACTATTACCAACCTAGACAGCATATTAAAAAGCAGAGACATTACTTTGCCAACAAAAGTCCATCTAGTCAAGGCTATGGTTTTTCCAGTGGTCATGTATGTATGTGAGAGTTGGACTATAAAGAAGGCTGAACGCCAAAGAATCGATGCTTTTGAACTGTGGTGCTGGAGAAGACTCTTGAGAGTCCCTTGGACTGCAAGGAGATCCAACCAGTCCATCCTAAATGAGATCAGTCCTGGGTGTTCATTGGAAGGACTGATGCTGAAGCGGAAACTCCAATAGTTTGACCACCTGATGCGAAGAGCTGACTCATCTGAAAAGACCCTGATTCTGGGAAGGATTAGGGGCAGGAGGAGAAGGGGATGACAGAGGATGAGACGGCTCAATGGACATGAGTTTGAGTAAACTCTGGGAGTTGGTGATGGACAGGGAGGCCTGGTGTGCTGCTGTCCATGGGGTCACAAATAGTCGGACACGACTGAGCGACTGAGCTGACTGAGACTCCCGTGAAGAGTGACACCTCAGAGGGTTGCTGAGGACATGGAGGAACTGGGGGTCTCACCTTGCTGGTGGGAAGAGAAAATGGTAACATCAAGTTGGAGAGGAGTCCGAAGGACCCTAAACATTTATACGCACGTGCGCCCTGAGGTGGTTGTCGTTCAGTCACTAAGGTGTATCTGACGCTTTGCGACCCCAGGGACTGCAATAAGCCAGGCTCCCCGTCCTTCCCCGTCTCCCAGAGTTTGCTCAGACTCATGTTCACTGATGCTATCTCACCATCTCACCTACCCTATCCACACAATTATTAGGACTCTACAACAAACAAAAACAGATTGTCACTGCAGCCTTACTCACAGTCGCTGAAGGCTGGGGGCACGTTTCCGTCAGTAGGAGAACAGGTAAGTAAACCATTGTATGCAGGCCAGGAGACACTGCTCGGTGACAAAAAGGAGTGAGCTGCCAACACAGAAGACAAGATGGACTACTACCCAAAGCGCTGAGCCGGGTGAGAAAAGCCAGACATGAGATCCAGACACACTGAGCGACAATGTCTGTGAGGCTCGAGGAAGACAAAGTCCACACATCATGATAGGCCAGAAGGGGGAGGGCGAGGGGCTGACTGGGAAAGAGCCGCTTTCTGGGCGATAAGGATGCTCTGCACCTCATTTTCATATGAATGTACATATATGTATTATCAGGGGGCTTCCCAGGTGAAAGCAAACTAAACGTCTAAGATACGTGCGTTTTCTTGTAGGTTAAGTATGTCTCTGTTAACAAAAAGAAAACCACCAGGGCTTCCCTGGTGGCTCAGTGGTAAAGAATACAGCTGCCAATGCAGGAGACACAGGTTCGATCCCTGGTCCGGGGAGACCCCACACGCTTCAGCATGGCCACGGAGCCTGGTCCCTGAGCCCAGGAGGCACGGCCACAGAGGCCCTCGAGCCTGCAGCTGTGCAGGGCAGCCGGAGAGGAGCCCGCCTCTGCAGCCGGCGGAGAGCCACAGGGCAGCCCAGACCCAGCAGGGACAAAGATCACAAACACACACAATCAGTTTCTAAGAAAGAAACAACAACGACGACCCATTTTTGAAGTGGGCTGTGGACAAGGAATGAGAGTCGTCACGCCGTGAACCCGGCAGGACAAGGCGCTGCAGGGCGCGGACCCCAAGCCATCATTCGGATGCTAATCATGGCGCTGTGGTCAGTCACAAGGCACACGTCTGTCCTCCTTACCTGAGTTTTAAAACGTGGGGCTTTAATCCAGTTTTTCTCTCTGCTCCTTTTCAACTAGATTGTTATTTCTACTCTAACAGAAATTTCTCTCCTACTGCTTGATAATTAAAGGCAGTCAAACCTCCTACAGCTTGGAAAAAAAGAAACAATTGAGAGGACTTTTTTCTTCCTTTTGATTTCAGCAAGACAGGTCAAAAACCTGGTTTCATTTTAGAGTCCACATGCATTCTCTAGCAGCATCACGGAAATGTAATCATCTACCTACAAGATGATTCACCCACTTAGTGTGCACAGCGCTCTACTTGTTCTGCTCTAGAAAGTGCCTCAGAGGCGTGCCTCCCAGCATCACAATCGTCTTTAAAATATTCCCGTCAACCCCAGAGAAGCCCGGCTCCTGAGCTGTCGCTTCCAACCTGCCCGTTACCCTCATTCACAGGCGAGCTCTGGTCAACACGCCCCCCACAGCGCTGCCTGTCTTCGGCATTTCATCCTAGAGTCACATAAGGTATGGCCCACCGGGACTTGCTTCCTCCACTTGGCGTGACGTTTACAAGGTTTCTCCGTGTGACGCGTGTACTGGCACTTCCCTCCTTTCTTTTTTCTTTTAACTTCATTCCTTTTTGTTGCCAAATAATTTCCCGTAGTCATGTATGGATGTGAGAGAAGGCTCAACACTGGAGAACTGATGCTTTTCAACTGTGGTGCTGGAGAAGACTCTTGAGAGTCCCCTGGACAGCAAGGAGACCAAACCAGTCAGTCCTAACTCAGTTCTGATTATTCACTGAAAGGACTAATGCTGAAGCTCTAATACTGTGGACACCTGATGCAAAGATCTGACTCACTGGAAAAGACCCTGAAGCTGGGAAAGATTGAAGGCAAAATGAGAAGAGGGTGGCAGAGGATGAGATGGTTGGATGGCATCACCGACTCAATGGACATGAATCTGAGCAAACTCCAGGGGACAGTAGAGGACAGAGGAGCTGGTGGGCTGCGGTCCAGGGGATCGCAAAGAGTCGGACAGGATTCAGCAGCTACACAGCGACAACAGAAAGCTATTCACTGCAGCTAAGTGAGTGATGTTGGCCATGAAGGCAGACACGTCTGACTCAGAGATGGCGCTGAGTGTTCTCAGTAAATAATACATTCTTCTATTCAGGAGATTATAAATACATCTTAGACCAAAAGGTAAGTCAATTACATTTTGATATAATATCTATAATAGTGGCTCCCATGATAGTCAAATGTTTATAAAAATTTATTACATCACTACATTCAATAACACTATAATACAGTTATACTATAATACTAATTTTATAGGTAACTTATTTTTTTCTGGCAACCCTTTCTGAGTTTACTTTGATTTTTAAAATCCTCAAGGTGACTCTGGCAACAGTATCTTAAATTATAACCTGAAAATGCATAGTACTGTGTATGCCTTACTAACACCTGTTTTCTTTGTACAGTGAACGACACAAAACACTGGCTTTGGTATGAGTAAATCCAGAATAGCATTCTAAACCTAAACCAATTCCATGACAGATACAAGTACTTTAAAAACATTTTTAATTGAAATGGAAATTTGAAGTTATCTGCAGGCTTTACCTACTGAGCCAAGGACTAACTCACTCCCATCCTATACCACCTATATCTTAAAGGGTAAACATATCACCTAAGGTAAGATACAAGTTTAAATAGCCCTTTGTCATCACATTGTCTCTCCAATAATCTACATGTTTAAACATCACCAAATCAGGGCAAACCAGGACTGTATAAGATAGCGGACTATCTGTGTTAAACATAATGCCAAGATTGAAAGAACTCAATAAATTGCACATTTGTTATTTTACAACCACTAGTGGTAAAGAACCCGCCTGCCAATTCAGGAGTCATAAAGATGCTGGTTCGATCCCTGGGTCAGGAAGGTCCCTGGGAAAGAAAATGGCAACCCACTCCAGTATTCTTGCCTGGAAGCATTCCCTTTAGCATTAATCGAATTCTCTAGGGGCTTGACTTGGCTCAGCTTCACGGGAGACATAAAACAGGAGGAAAAGGAGAAACAGCCAGAAAGCTGCAGCAACGCAAATACAAGGCAATCCTATTGTTTGGGGAAGTGGGGGCCTTAGAAGCACTAAACTCACAATGCTGATATCTGGCAAAAGAAAGCAGATCCCCGTTCACTGTACGCTTTCACTTTTCAGAAAGCAGCAGGGGGATATCATGCAGTATATCTACCAAGAGGATAAAGTGACACAGTTCAGAGACATTCTTATGGAGGATAATATGGCTACATTTTCCCCATTATAAATTATTAGGATGATTTTATCAAAGGAAGAAAATTTTAAAAACTGATTATCTGAAGGAAGGAGAATTGGCTTCTCTTCCACTGACACATATATTCTAAGGCTGAATCTAATAATTTCTCATCTTAAGCCCCAGAAGTTCCACTGAATATAAAAGATGTTTTCGGCTACTTTTCTAGTTGCAGAGAGGAAGATCACTTACTTTCATCCAGCCTTGAAACATTTGCTGACGGTTGACACAACACAACAGACATCATGGAATAGCAATTCACACTGAATCCAGCAGTGTGATAAGAAAGTAAGAAGGTGGAGTTAAGGAGGGGAGAGGGGAAAGAAAGTGGGGACACCAACTGTACCCTAGAGAGCAGCTCATCAGGAATTTCAACAAGGTTAGAATTCAGAAGAGTCGAGGTTGGGGACTGCCTGGCGGTCCAGCAGTAAGGCTTCCCTTGTGGCTCAGCTGATCAAGAGTCCGCGGGCAGGGCAGGAGTCTCCCTGTGATGCAGGAGACGGGGTTCGATCCCTGGATCCAAAAGATTTCCTGCAGAAGGAAATGGCAACCCGCCCCCCCTACCCCGGGCCAGTATTCCTGCCTGGAGAATCCCACGGACAGAGAGGCCTGGCGGGCTGCAGTCCATGGGGCACAAGAGTCGGACACAACTGAGCAATGAAACCACCGCCCGTGGTCAGAGTCCTACACTCCCATGGCAGGAGGCACAGGTTTGATGCCTGGTGGGGAAACTAAGATCCCACAGGCCTCGTATTACAGACCCAACGGTGGGCGGTGCTTAAACAGACAGGGGAAGAAGGATGCTGACTATTATAATGGCGAAGAACGGCCATCCAAGGCTGAGGCTGAGGGGGCCAGGACCCCAAGGGCAAGCAGCGTCAGACTAAAAGGGCCTCAAGGTCACCTTCCAGACAGAAGACCCTCACAAGCTGGGATCAACATCCTCACCATGAGGACATGCTGGGGCCTTGCTGGCGTCGGTGGTAAAGAACCCACCTGCCAGTGCAGGAGACACGGGTTCGATCCCTGGTCTGGGAAGATCCCACACACCTCGTGTACCCCAAATACTGAGCCTGTGCCTTTGAGCCCAGGAGGCACAGCCACCGAAGCCCATGCACCCCAGAGCTGATGACAAGCCCTGCCAGCACAGCCAGAGAAAAGGCCACACAGCAGTGAAGACCCAGCACAAACATAAATACATACGATTATTTTTAAGGACATTCCACAGCAGCTGAGGCGGGCGTGGCCTGCCACCTCCCAGGTGTGCAGTCGTGGAGGATCTTTCTGGGCTCAGGGGTGTCCCGCCACCTCACCACTGGCTGCATCCTCCCGCTTTCTCTTTCCGAGCCTACAGAACCCTGTACTTCCTTCTGGAAGGACTGCTCAGCACTCACAGGCATTGTTTAAAAGCACCAACAAACCCCAAGCAGTCGAATATGGTAGATCTAGTTCCTAGACTTAGTGTTTCTAGAAGGCAAATCAATTCTGTCTACGAAGACGCTGCATCTTCCCTTCTAAAAAAAGCTTTCAGTTGCCTCCCATGTCCTGGGATGGATCTGCTCCTGCTAGATCACAGTCCTACCAAGTCCAAGCATTTCATGTCACTCAGGATGCTGCAGGTTAAAAAATAAAAAAAAAAAAAAAGCCTTCAAGAATAACAAATGGGAATACTATGCTACTTAAATCATGAGTCTGTTGGAAAATATGAGTTGAGCGTTAATTACAACAGAAGATGAAATTCATTCATTTAAGAAAATCTAGACTACACGTAAAGCCATAAGAACCCACCTCAAACCACCCTAAAGGGACGCAGGAGCTGAAAGCCCTGCTTTTCAAAGCAGCACAATCCTTGATCTAAGCATTTGTGTTCAAGTGTTCCACACCACAGGGACGGGGAGGGGCCTGGGGTACAAAACTCTTCAAGAAGCAGTAACAGTGAATCAGAGAACTAAAATGATTACTTCCTGAGTCCTGACAACATTTAGAAGGGGATATGAAAGCAGGAGATTGATTTTAGGGCATAAAGTTCTACGAACTGACATTACTAAAACAAAACACTTCACGTACACCAAGTTAGAACCCAGTTACACTCATTTAATTGGCGGAAGGGAGGACCGGAGATGGGAAAGAGGAAGCAAGGATGGGAGCATCTCCAGTGAGACAGAGGAAGGAGGCAAATGAGAGCGCCGTGCTGCACTGGGCAGGCTTCCGCGGCGGCCGTCTGACCGCCAGACAAGGTCATCAGCAGACGGAAGGTCAGTCACGCTTTGCTCTTCTCTGCGCACCTTTACGTGACGGCTGGGTACCTTCCAAAGACTAGAACCTTGCCCTGCTAGTGATGAAACTCAGAACAGAGCACGCGTCGTTCAAAGATGAGGTTGTTTTTCAGAGACTAATTCGTGTCACAAGAGCAGAAAGGTCTGAGGACAAATTTACTTTGGCAAATGGAACACTTCATACAAAATTCAACAAAAGCCATCTGCAAGTCTACTCCAGATCTTTCGGAATTATTGACATAAATCCAAGGGCCTTTCATGTTGATTTATTTTTTAAAGTATCTATTCATCATAGAGTACGTATAAGATATTGTTTAAGACCAGCAGTGGATGAGGCCATTAAACCTATTAATCTCCACCCACCAAGGCATCTGATGAGGAGGATATAGCGATGAAAAGAGTAACCATCAGCCCACATTTACAAAGTGATCACCATGCCAAGCCCTGTGCTAAGCACATAGCATGATTATAACATTCAGTTCTCAAGGCAGCAGAGAGAGCTATCACAATTACTCACAGTTTATAGATGAGACTATACCAGGTCACCCTGCCCAAGGTCCCACAATCATGAACCAGAAGATCCAAGAAAGAAACATCCCTATTCAGCTCAGGAGACTGTCCCCATCCCATAATAATGCCAGGTGAGTGTGAGCCGAGCTCACAAACACAGGATCGCAGCCTGCTTTCCCCTCACTTATTCCTGTCACCAGGTAACAGAGGACAGTTTGGCTGAACATGCTCCCTACAAAACGCTTCGCCAGGGTAAAACGCTGATCACCTTGGAACTGCTTATTAAAAGGCCGAGCGACGGCCTGGTAAACATGCTTCTTCCCAGATGGCTCCGGGTGGAACACTGGTTCACCTTTACCAAGTGACTTAATTTCCCTGAACGTCAGCTTTATTCACCCATAGAGACGAGGTGCCAGAGTGGTGAAACTGCAGAGGGAAGCGGTCCAGACAGCCTCCAGTGCCCAGGGGCGTGCAGCCAGCCGCAGGCAGGCCTCCAGGGAGGGCCCCGGGCCAGGGTCCCAGGGACAGCATTCCCGGGTGTGAGCCCTTTCAGACTTCACCTGTGTGTGTGTGTGTGGAAGAAACTCTGAGCGGTCTGGGGACACAGGAGGCCTCCTACCTCCACCAAATATGGTCAGCATGGCCAGCACCATCGAGAAGGACACCCAGGGTGATGCAGAGGCGTTAGAGTGGACGCTACCCCGGGACCACTGCGTGCAGAAGCCCACCAGGACACTCCCCAGGCGGTAGCGCCTCAGCACGCCGGGGAAGGCTGCACATACCCGGTTATGTAACCTGTGTCTTAATTTACGAGGTGCTCCTTTCGAGACTGGAGAGACTAGCACCCTTGTAGGAAGAGGAAACAGATGTTCAGAAAAGGAGGGTGCCAGTGGGGAGATTTAGTAGCTAAAAAAAAACCCCAAAAACCTGTCTCCATATATTTTCTTTTTTTTCTTAGTATATACGTTTTATTGGATAGTCGACTTAACAGTGTTTCCGGTACACAACAAGGTGATTCCATTGGACATGTACACATGGGTCATTTTGCAGATTTTTTCCATTATGGGTTATTACAAGGTATCGATCATGGTTCCATGTGCGGTCGTTCCCAGCAATATTTGTTGCTTGTTTCACATCTATTTCATTTTTAAATTAGAAATCTAGCATCTTATTCATATATTTTCTATATTATTTATATTTGTACTCTTGTTTTCCTTAAAAAAAGGAAGATAGAAAATAAAGGAATAGTTTCACCTACTTTTTAAACAATAAACTTTATGTACTAGAATAATTTCAGTTTTATACCGAAAAAGCTGTAACGAGAGTACAGACAGTGCTCCTGTACTGTTCACGCAGCGCCCCTTAATGTCAACATAAACATGGCACACTGGTCAAAACAACCACGACGTCAGCGTCAGGACACCCACCGGCTTTGAATCTAACTCAGAGCTTCCAGGAACTCCCTGTGTGGACCCAGGAAGCAAACTGTTCTTTGGAAGCCCATGCTTCAGAGGGAAGGTCACTCAGTTACTTAAGGAAAAAGACGTTTGTCCCTGTGGGTGACAAGGCTGGCTGCCTGTCCAAATCCAACCTCCCTCTCTTCGGCCTTCGTCGTTTGCACAGGGCGGCGTGCCAGCCACAGCAGCAGGAGCCGCAGATCGCCTTCCAGGAAAGGAGACCAGGTGACAGAGATCCGGCCCTTGTGACGCAGGCAGAAATCTCAGGCAGGAGACTCTCCCCAAATCAAAAGGAACCCCGCCCCCCACCCCGCCTGGCTCTGTTCAGGCAGGCAGTGCTGCATTTCCTCCTATTTGGAGTGAAACACAGCTCTGTTATTATTCCAAACTCAGGTCTGGAGACTGAAATCAAAGGCTTAAAGAACCACCTTTCTGTTTATCTACAGCCCACACCTTATAACAAGCTATGCTGGACTCAGGAGCCAAGGGCGATTAGACAGCAGTCTCAGGCAGATGATAAGCCTTCCTACTCAGCTCCGATTCCCTGCTGACACAGCTGCTCAGGGACAGTCCCTGGGTCTCATTGTTTCCATCTGTGGAAAATAAGTTACAGTGACTTCTTTAATCCAAAGCAAGTGCAATTAATACACTTACGGGAAGCCACGGCTCTCTTGAAGACAGGATTGCAAATGATACCCATGCATGACTAGATAATATTGTTCTGCTGTCGGCAAAAACCCAAAGAATCCCACAACAAGACTGAGACTTTAAGAAAATGCCCTGAATTTTAGGTCGTATCCTGGATAAGCCTGTTCTGAGCCAAAAGAGAACTACCGAGATCAGACACGGTCCAAATGATTGCAGTCAACAATTTTTGACCTGTGGAAATATTTATTCAAAGGAAATATTTAAAAGAATCAGAGGAGAAAGGAAACTCAACTATGAAACCACTGTGCTAAATAGAGAAGAACTGTGATTTCCATTCCAGAAACCTGAGTGGCTGGCACCCCGGTTTATTTGACTGTCCAAACTGGCACGAATTTTCAGGCATTTCAGCCATTGAGGAATGAAGTTCTAAAGGGCTGAAAAATGAAATACACACTCACCAAGACACCACCAACCCTTGTGCTGGTTTCCCAAAGGTCTAGAGGGCTTCCCTGGTAGGTCGGTGGTAAAGAATTGCCTGCCAACGCAGGAGACACAGGTTTGAGCCTTGATCTGGGAAGACTTCATGTTCCGAAGAGTAAGTAAGCCCACGCACAACTAGTAAGGCTACACTCTGAAGCCAGGGGCGACCCTGGAGACTCAGACAGTAAAGAACCCGCCTGCAGCGCGGGAGACCTGGTTCACTCCCTGGGTCAGGAAGACCCCCTGGAGGAGGGCATGGCCACCCACTCCAGTATTCTTGCCTGGAGAACCCCATGGACAGAGGAGCCTGGCGGGCTACAGTCCACGGGGTCACCAAGAGTGGGACACACCTGAGTGACTAAGCACCGCACTAAAGCCTGGGAGACGCAACTACCGAGCCCGCTGCCCTGGAGCCTGTGCTCCAGGAAGAGAAGGGACTAAGCACAGCACTCAGGCCCCTGCCAACCCATGAAGCTTCAGAAACCCAGCACGGCCAGAAGTGAATAAATAAAATTATTAAAAAAAAAAAAAAAAAAGGTTTAGCTCTGTGTTCTCCAGAACAGCTGACAAGCACTTGAAATCCAGCGAATCTGAACTGAGATGAGCTGTACACGTAAAATATACCCTGGATTTTGAAAAGTATTTTTTAAAAAGAAGGTAAGACAGCTGATTGCTGTTTTTCATACTGATTATATTTGAATAACATTCTGGAGATCAGGTGTTAAGATATACTACCATGGGTAATGTTACCTGTTTCTACTTTTCTTCGCTGAGGCGATTTGAGAAGCGTAAATCGCAGACGTGGACTACATTTGCGGCGATCCAGTCTAGAGGCTGGCATCTCACAGGCATAGGTCAGCTAATCGGCAAAGGAGTCGGCCCTCCCGGCAGCACTGGGAGGCCGCTGTCCTAGAAGGCAACTCCTATCCTGAGCTCCTGACGGTCAAGCGTCAAGAGCTGCTGTTCCTGCCGCCTGGTGAGGTTTTCTTCCCCCTCACACTGTCCGCCCCAATGCTGTTTTATTCCTTTTAACGAGGAAGTACATTTTGCTCCTGCTTCATAGGAACCCCTGCTTGAGGCTACGCGCTCAACAACCGTGCAAAAGGGCTCCAGGGACAGGAGGGCCTCGCCAGCAGCCAAGCAGGCACGCTCGGCCCTCCCCCCGGGCCTGGCGGCTTCGGCGGCTTCTAGTCAGACTGAAACCCGGGCGCCCGCTGAGGCAGTGGCTCCAGGGAGACGGGGAGGAGACCCCGATGCGCGGGCCTCCCTGGGGGAGGACAGAAGAGGGGCTGCGCCCCAAGAAAGGGGAGGGGAACGTCTCAGAGCAGAGCCAGACAAGATGCCAAAGACTTCACACGTTGCGTCAATTTTAAACAACATACAGACATTTTTACAAAAATTGTTCTCTAAATTAGACTGAATTGGTTGTGAGTATTAATAAACATATTTTCCTGACTGTAATAAGAATGTGTGTGCCTGTGTGAAATCCTTCTTAAATTCTAACTTAATACTTTCACAGTCACGATGACCAGTTGACATGTGGCCAGTTTTTTTAAATTGAATTATATAGTTGATTTATAGTACTGTGTTAGTTTCAGGTATACAGCAAAGTGATTCAGCGATACATATTTCCTTCAGATTCTTTTCCATTATAGGCTATTATCAAGACAGTGAGTATGGTTCCCCGTGCCACACGGATGACTTTCCCGTTCGCCTACTGGACACACGCATGCACGCGCGCTCAGTCACCAGGCAGGTCTGACTCTCCGCTGGGCTGCAGCCTTCCAGGCCCTGCCCTTGGGGTTTCCCAGTTGGAATACGGGGCGGGCTGCCACTCCCTCCCCCATTTTACACACAGTGGTGGGCGTCTGTTAACACACGCTCCCAACGTGTCCTTCACCCCCCACCTCTTCTGCTTTTGGGAAACACGAGTCTGTTCTCTGTCTCTGTGAATCTACCTCTGTTTTGTAAATAGTTTCATCTGCACTATTTTTGGGTTACCCATGTAAGGGCGTCACAGAATACGGGTCTCTGACTTACTCCACCTAGTATGGTAATCTCTGGGTCTGTCCACCTTCCTCTGAGTGGCACCAGTTCAGTCTTTTTATGGCTGCGGAATATTCCGTCACACATGTCCCACATCTTCTCCATCTACACATCTGCCAACAGGCATTTAGGTTGCTTCCATGTCTTGGATATCACACATAGTGCTGCTGTGAACATCTGTGTGCTTGCATCTCTTCAAATGAGAGTTTTCCTCTTTTCTGGATTTTTGCTCAGGAGTGGGATCACTGGATCATCTCCTAACTCTTTTTCTCTTTTTTGGCAGCGCTCTGCATCTTGTGGGATTGAACCTGGGCTATGGCAGTGAAAGAGCAGCATCCTAATCTCTAGGCCACCACGGACTCGCGAGCTTCAGTCTTTTCAGGAACCGCACACTGCTCTCCACAGTGGCTGCACCAATTCGCATTCCCACCAGCAGTGCAGGAGGGCTCTCTTTCCTCCACACCCCCTCCAGCACTGGTTGTCTGTAGACTTCGGTGACGGCCATTCTGACCAGCGGGAGTTGACACTCACTGTGGTTTAATACACAGTCAGTTTTGTACCTAGTAATCACTCCATGGCATCAACAGACGGGAGTTTGTTTTTCCATTCCCGGTGGAAGAGGGGAGAAGGAGGAGGCAGACGGAAAGAGGGAGCGTTTCCAAAGAACTACAGGCCAGAACACAAGACGACCCAGACGCAGTCTGAGATGGTGAATCAGCTAAGAGAAACTGAGTTAAAGCGATCAGCTAAGAGTCTAGAGCCTTAAGCGGGGGGTGGGAGACTTCCGAGAGGAAGAACCACGAGATGCCGCCGTGTGGCAAAGAGAAGCGGCTGCGGGAATACTCAGCGGAACTGCCCGGGGAGAGTCTGGGTCCCCCACGAGCGTCCCTGCCCTCACTCTGCAGCCTCTTGCTGAGAGAAGCGCTTCCTGAAGACTGAAACAGGGTCAGGGCTAGGAAGGCCTCCACACTGGGAAAGAGACATGGGCGGTGTGCTCCTTAGTGAGAACCTCGACTTGCTGCCCCATCCCGCCATCAAGCTCTCGCCCCTCAGTAACCAGGGCTGACCGCCCACGGCCTCTCGCCCAGGAGAGGGAGAGAGTTCGCAGCATCAGCCGTCTGAGCCATGAGGAGTCTCCACCGAGGAGACTCCGATAAGCTGCTGCTTTAATAAACGGGGTGCCCCAGCCCTCGCGTCCCTCCAAAAATGTCCGTGGAGACCCAGCTGAGTCCTCAAATAACACAAAGGACTGAGAACATACACGCTGAGCACCTGATAGGAGATTGCAAGCCTTCATAAACTTCATCTGCACAGAGACAGCACTCTGCTGTAAAAAGTCGCATCTGGGCAAACTGAGGCCCACGTACTTGCAGCGGCCATGGGCCCACGGGGTGTCAGGCGCAGAGCCGAGTCAGCAGCGGCCCGGGCTGCAGAGCCGAACACAGTCCGTACACAGAGGACCAGTTTCTGGACACCTGACCGGAGCTGTACAGATGTCAACGGTGTGCAGGGTCATGACCGCTCACAAAGGGCCTCTGTTCTTGGTGCGCAGCGCCCTTCTGCTGGGAGATTACGTGAGATGAGGCGTATCTCACTTCCTCCATTCTTTCTAAAAGTCAAGCCTCAGCAGCTACAGACCTGTTGTCCTTTAGCAAAACCAACACTGCGCCGTGTGCCAAAGGATTGGCTTGTGACTTTACCAAGGAACCTTGTTCCCTTATGTCAGCACGCAGCAGCTTGCTGGCTGTGCCAGTTTTCCTTCTGCCTTAGATTCGGCTGTAATAAAAAGTAAAACAGGGCCAAAGCCTATCAGAGGGGACACAGCAGGAAAATGCCCAGAAATTGTAAATTGAGAAAGGAAAAGGTTCTAATAATAAATAACGGCCACTGATGAAGATGATGCTTCAATTACTGAAGTAGCAATGAAGTATTAACCACTGAAACAGATTGAGAAAATAGTCTACCCAATCTTTATTTTCTTCTATTCAGAGTTTAATATTTAGGAGTTTAGAATGATTATACTCATTGCAAATGACTCACCATTGTCATCTAAAGCAACAGGGATAATAAGATCCAGTGAACTGATGTGGGGGGAGCATTAAATGAACTAACAGCGGTGAAGGTCAGCCTGCCTGCTGCATCCAACCGCCCAGCACTCACTTCCTGGTGTGACAGAACTTCCAGAGTGACATTTTGTTTTTGGTGGAATCATGTCCCACCACCAGCTGGTGCGGCTGACAGAGGGCCCTGTCCACGCAGGGCGCAGATGCGGGCCCGTGACCCGGGCTCAGCCGGTCAGAGCTGTCCTCCACAAAGAGCCTCCACAGAGAGGCAGGCAGAGGCAGAAAAGGCTGGCCTCCAGCTGTGGGGACTCCCTGCATCGCCGGCTCCTGGCAACCAGACCCCAAGATCAGCCCTGCTTCTTCTCCAGGCGGTCTGGCTTTTCAGAGTTCCAACTATCAGCTGGCTCTGCCATGTATCTGAGGCAAAAGGGGACTGAGCCCGCTTATAAAACTCAAGGAACTCTGCTTGGTGTGAGCACGCGGCGCCGTGCCAACACATCCTCACAAAGAGGCCACTGCTGCATTCATTCACCCAATGCGTGTTTTACTGAACAGCTAATATATAAATGCCAAGCCATGCGTGGGGGATACAGAGACAAGAAAACAGACCCTCTGTCCTCAAAGCTCCTGCATTCGAGTTAAGAGGAAAAGAGACGAAGATGTTGGGTACCAACCGTAATGGAAGTCTTCCCTTGTTGGTGGCAAGGAGTTACCAAAAGCAAAAGTAAGACAGTGTGAGTGGGACGGTCTTGACGCAGAGGAGCAAAGGCAGGCAGGCGAGGACGGGCCCCTGACGAAGGCGCTCTTCTTATCCAGACTCCGGCCCGGCTCCTCCGCGCCCTCCTCTCAACCGGGCCTCCATCTGGGCTCCTAGCCCTACGGTTACAGAAATTTCCAAAAATTTTTTTCTTTTTGTGGAAGGATTGCCCTCCCCTACATGGTGAGTCTGTCAGTCAAAGGGCCCTGATCACCCAGGATCCAGAGTGGGGTATGTGGCCGACCTGCCCAGCCTTAGCAAAGAATCCTGCCATCCCCCGAACAACGACACCTGATCACCCTTGTTAGTCGGAGTTTATCCTCCTCCATCTTTGATGTCTATGTCCCTGGCCTCAACCCTTGGCGCCTCCCATAATTTTCCATCTGCTCATCCCCCTGCCCTGCTCCAAGGCTTTAAATCCCCACTTGCTCTTGCTGTCCTTGGACATGAGCCATCTCCCACCCCCCCGATGCAATACTCCTATTGCAATAGTCTTAAATAAAACCCTCCTTACAGTTTAAACAAGCGTCAGAATGACTTTTTCCCTGTAATCTCACAGGGCCTCGGGCAAGCTGCAGTCCTGTCTTCAGCCTCCTCAGTCATCAGCACCCTTTTCCTTCCGCCCTTTCTTCCATCTTTCATGCTCCGTTCCCTGCCTCTCTCTCTTTTCTTTTGGCTAGAATATCCTAGGCTGGGCTGAACTCTGTGTTCTTAATGACTGAGAAGATGGGGTTAGTCCTGTCTGGATCTGGCAGCTAGCTTCCTTTGCAGAAAACCCCAAGTTCTTTCTTCATGGCTCCCAGGCAGACTGTCTCGGTTACCGTTTCCACTGGGAATGGGATCACCAAAACTACCCTCGAGCAGCTGGGAGGATTAAAAATATATAACACATGGAAAACTGCTTTGCACATTGCACAATGTTATATAAATATATTTTTCAGACAAAAGACAAAGAAAGGGGGCTTGATGAAGTGTTGAAATTGTTAAAGTGCTCTGACTAAATCTTTAAAAGAGGAAATTATACGCCTGGACACAGTCTCAGCAGTCTGATTATCCAGGGTCAGCTGCTGCAGCTGTGGGCAATTTACCCACGTGGCCCTCTGCTGTCTACCACCCTCCATTTCAGGACAAGATAGCTGGCGAGCAGCTCAAGCAGTTGAGGGAGGTATTTACACGTTTGCACACAAAAGATCACACAAAAATCTCAAGGCGCTTGGTCATCGTGTGCAAAAAGGGAATCGTGTACTATTTTATGAGCTAACAATGATTACAGTTGCAATATCTGACAGGCTGTGTGAGCTGATGCAATGAAAGTTGAGAATATTTTTCCTCCTCCAGTGAATCTTATAATTAGCGCCCAATCTTCTTTAGTGATTAGGAGCCAGCTTGCTTTGATGTAAATCTTGAATCTACCATTTTCCTAGTTCTTGTCTTCAGGAAGTTACTTAACCTCATTTTAAAAATGAGAATTATTATGATAACTAACTCATAGAATTATTTAAAGGGGTAAATGAGCAAATGAAGACTGTGATTGGAACAGTGTCTGGCGTACAGTAGGGACTCTGCACATTTTAACAGTTATTTAGAAATGCTCGGATCAAGCTCAAGAGCTCGCATTGGAGGGCCATAATAGATAGACTCTGCTAAAAGCTTCTGACCACCACCATCATTTAATTCTCACAGCGGCTCTGTGCAGGAAAGAGGTACACAGCAGCCCTGAAACAGAAAGGCCTGCTTGTGGGGCTGGCCCACGGCTAGCTTCTGGGAACCTGACTTTTGGAAGGTTCCCGAAGTGACCGTCTGATGAGGCAGCTTTGCTCGCCTGGGGCACTGAGTT
Source organism: Antilocapra americana (assembly GCA_007570785.1). Taxonomy (NCBI): domain Eukaryota; kingdom Metazoa; phylum Chordata; class Mammalia; order Artiodactyla; family Antilocapridae; genus Antilocapra; species Antilocapra americana. The sequence goes on along the minus strand of ML661888.1, from coordinate 10,874,281 downwards.
CTGCTGCATCAGCCCGACTGGGCCGTCGGCACACACACGGTGACCGATGGAGGGCTCGTGCTTCCCCGCCGAGCGTCTGGAAGGCCGGCAGGTGGCTGCCCAGGCGGGCCAAGTCTACGCCCCTGTGAGCAGCCACTGAGAAAACCTTGCCCTCTGGGTCTCACGCGGGCTTCCCTGGGCAGAGGTGTTCTGTGCATGCTTGCACGTCCCTGCTGGAGGCAGGAGTCAGTTCCCTGGGAGGCAGAACCAAGGATGCTGCACCTAGATGTCTCCAGACAACACCCAGGATGTCTTCTCCCCTTGCTGATCCTTCTCTGCGTCACTGCACCATAAAAAATCTTAGCCAGAAGTCCAGTTGTATGGTGAGTCTTTCTAGTACATGTGGGTGGTTCTAGGATTTCAAAAACCGAAACCAAAAATCCAAGCAAGCAACCAACCAAAAACTCTCAAAGGTATATAATATGACTCCAGTTCCATAAACTGCGCAACCTGAGGGATGGAAGAGCTGAGATGTGGGCAAGGTCACACGGTAAGTGAAGGAGCTAGGCTAGAAATCCTGCCGTTCTCTCCAAAGACGGTGTTCATTCCACAGTCAGCGAGCCACACCCAGGCTGCTGTTCAGCCGCTCAGTCGTGTCTGACTCTCGGCATCCCCACGGACTGCAGCACGCCAGGCCTCCCTGTCCTTCACCAGCTCCTGGAGCTTACTCAGACCCACGTCCATCGAGTCGGTGATGCCATGCAGCCGTCTCCGCCTCTGCCGTCCCCTCCTCCTCCTGCCCTCAATCCATACATCCTGGGCCAAGGGAAACTCCTTTCTAAGGCACAAAGACTAGGGGCAACCTTGGAAGATATCTTAAAGCTTTGAATTCCAGGTTTCTTCAGTGTAAAACTGTAATAATAATAATAATAATAGTAACACCAATGTCATAGAATTGCTGTGAGGATTTAATGAGATTATATGTACAATATATGCCATATATGGGAAACATGTAAATATTAAATACATAATACATTTATACACTAAAATTTATAAAGTGTTTAAGTGCCTGGTACCTGGTAAACCTCAGTAAGTGAAAAACCTAGATAAATATGTACCTGCTAACCGACCTCCACGCAGGTGTTCAATCACACACATGTGAACATGCAGGAGTATCTATCTACACACATTCACATACATTTTCATGCAAGTTAATTACTCGGCTAACTAATTCTGTCTTGATTACAGAGCACCATTCACCATTCATAAATGAAGCTGGTCAGGATTTCATAAGTGGGCCTGATTTTTACGCCTACTGGTTTTAAGCTAGGGAACCATTTTTATCCAGAAATCTTTTGCTCAAAGCCTAAAGGTTGACTTTCTTTAATGTTTAACCAGTGAAACTAATTATTAGCTGAACAATTCAGAGCTTTGCTTAAAACACTGACGGTATTTATCATTAACTCTAACATATATATATGTGGTTGTCAAATTTTCATAATTCAAAGTTAGAATCTGTGACCTACCAATGAACTGCTGGGCTGAGAAATGGGAACTCCCTTGGAAACTCTGACTGCTCTATACAGAGATATTCGATCCTCCTAAAACCATGGAAAACAAACCAATAACACCTACTTTACCCTTTATGTCACAACACGGCAGCATTTATGTTTATAGCATTACAGATCACACTGTAATTGAGGTGTGATTACTTACTCTTTGGAAATCACTTGGAAACAATGTATGGCATCCTCTGTCTTCCCTCTGAAGTCCAGGGATGTAGCATAAGTCAGTAAACGGTAGTGTAAAAAGCTGTTTTTTTCTAGAACTTGCTATCACCAAGTTTTCTGTCTGGAGCAAAAATGACAGTACTAACTCCAAACCAAACAGCATTTTTTACCAATGGAAAGTCCCAGTCACTCCAATCAATTCTGAGTTCACGCATACTAGCAATAATACCCACTTGGAGGTTACTACCTAAGTGACCTCAGAAAAATAACCTACTGATGCTTTGCCTTCCTTATCTGTTAAAGGCGAAAATAAAAATACCGGCCCGACAGTTAATGATGCTAATCTGTTCACTTAAAAATGTGTTCAGAGGGTTGATCTCATGTTGGTTGTTCCTACTGTGATAAGATACCTTCAGCAACACATGGCTTCCCAGGCGGCTCAGTGGTGAAGAGTCTGCCTGCCAGCGCAGGAGACAGAGACACGGGTTTGATCCCGGGGTCAGGAAGATCCCCTGGAGGAGGAAACGGCACCCCACTCCAGTACTCTTGCCTAGAAAACCCCATGGACAGAGGAGCCTGGCGTGCTACAGTCCACGGGGTTGCAAAGAGGTGGACACAACTGAGCGCAAGCATAAACAACAATATTGGGCTGGCCAAAATGTTCCTTTGGGTTTGTCCATACGATGTAATGAGAAAACCCCAAATAACGTTTGGGCCAACGCTATAGAATATCTGCCTCAGGACTCTCCTGGGTTGGGAAGATCTCCTGGAGAAGGGAAAGGCTACCCACTCCAGTATTGTGGCCTGGAGAATTCCATGGACTGTATAATCCATGGAGTCGCAAAGAGTCGGACACGACTGAGAGACTCTCAGGGGGCACAGCTTCAATCCTTGGTAGGAGACTAAGATCCCACATGCCATTTGACATGGAAAAAAAAAAAAATATATATATATATATATATATATATATATATACACACACACATATCTGCCTCCAAAAGTTTAAGAGGTTTCAAAAAGTTAATGTGTAAAATAACTAGAAAAGTGTCTGGCACACAATATAAATTAAATAAACAAATAAAATATATCGTACATCTTTGATTGCTCTCTAATTGCTTCTATATCCATTTTCTAATCCCTACAAGACTATAAGCTGTGTAAGGCCAGGGACCACCTGGCATTTTACAGTTCTATTCACCTTTCAAATCTCAGTCAATAGCCCAGCTGTAGACATATTAGACCATCTGTAAACAGTTGTGAGTGTGACTATGGCAACATCAGATAGGCGCGCACACCCCAAAACCACTGGCTGGCTTGACTGCCCTTCAAACCAACGCCTCCAGATCGGCGGTCTTCTCAGTATGTGAGCCCAGTGCACAGCACCAGTCTGCATGTTACCAATCACTGCACACGTGACCGTGGCCGTATGTGAATGTAGTGTATTTCTAACTGAAATAAACACTGTGCAAAGCAATCCTTGACATTACTATATAAAATGTGCTCTGAGATTTTCTATTCTAGTTCAATCCAATCCACTGCATCTCAGAGTTTTCAAGTGCATTTGAATCACTTGGCATTATGCTAAAATGTAGGTCAGATTCACTGGGACTTGGGTAGGATCAGAGATTCTGCATTTCTGCCACAATCCCAGGTGACCCTTAGGGTACATGGACCATACCTTGAGTAGTACTATGAGAGTCCAACCTAGTCTATTGAAAAAAAAATTTTTTTAGTGGTTCCTTTTTAAAAAACTTTTATTCAAGTATGGTTGATTTATAATGTTGTATTAGTTTCTGCTATACAGTAACGTGACTTAGTTATATATATATTCTTTTTCATATTCTTTTCCATTATGATTTATCACAGGATATTAAATACAGTTCCCTGTGCTAAAATTTTTCTTAATACTTTAATTTAAATATTTTAAATATTTAAACCCATTGAAGTGACAGTTGCTCAGTCACGTCTGACTCTTTGTGACCCCATGGACTACACAGTCCATGGAATTCTCCAGGCCATAATACTGGAGTGGGTAGCCGTTCCCTTCTCCAGGGGATCATCCCAACGCAGGGACTGAACCCAGGTCTCTCGTGTTGGGGGCAGATTCTTTACCAGCTGAGCCACAAGCGAAGCCCAAGAATACTGGAGTGGGTAGACTATCCTTTCTCCAGGGGATCATTCCAACCCAGGGATCAAACCCCGGTCTCCCATGTTGCAGGCAGATTCTTTACCAGCTGAGCTATCAGGGAAGCCCTTTTAAACCCACTAAAGGGTTACAACCTGCAGTTTGCAAAACACTGCTCCAAATACTTTCAAAAGTTTCTTTCATCTCTATAATTTCATTGTTTTCTCCCTAACCCTGGGATAGAAATTCTAGGCCTGTGTAGAAGTGTGGGGAGGGGAGTTTATAGCAAGAATGATTCAGGTATTACCTTTGCTACTGACTCCTGGGCTGAAATGCTTATCTAGCTCAGCCCTTTCTTCACTGTTCCAAGCCTACAATCGTGCAGCTGTGTTAATAAATTGATTGAGGGACTTCCCTGGTGGTCCAGCCTTGCAGTGCAGGGGACACGGGTTCAATCCCTGGTAAGGGAACCAAGCTCCCACAAGCCGCAGAGCAATGAAGCCCACATGCTCTGGAGCCTAGGGCCACAACTAGATCCTGCACCTCCCTGAAGGATCCCACAGGCCACACCTAGGGCCCGACAGAGCCGAACAAATAAATGAAAGTATTTCACAAAGGAAATGAGTTGATTGAGCTCATTAAGAGCAGAGCACTGAACCAGCACTGTTTATCTGCACCGCCTCCTCCTACAAGCACCCCAGGCAAGTATGCCCATTTTACAGATGAGAGAAGGCATGGAGCTGGTACCCGGTGTGCTGGGACTCCAGAGCCTGTGTTCCCGTGGGAGCCAGCCCCATGAGAACTGAGGGGCTCAGGGATCCCTGCTTCCAGCGGTCACACCCTTACATGTCCTTTCTCGTACTGATCGGACTGATCTGCCAGCCAAGAGTGGTGGAGAAACGACCGTGTGCGACTCCAAGGCCCTGCGAAAGCCATCTCGGCTTGTCTCACGTTCTCTTGGACCACGCCCTTTGGAAGAAGCCTGGTTGCCAGGTCATGAGAATTCTCCAGCAGTTTCATGAAGAAGTCTACAGAGCAATGGGCAGAAGCTTCCTGCCAACAGCCAGCAGCGACCTGGCGCACACACAGGCGAGCCGCTTTGAAGGAGACCCTCCGGACGGCCAGGGCTTCCGATGACTGTCACCCTGGGCAACGTCTCGACTGCAACCGCGTAAGAGACCGCCGAGCCAAACCACCCGCTGTGCCCCTCCAGATTCCCCACCATCAGAAACTACGTGATAATAAACACTATTCTTTTATAGCATCAAGTTTTAGAGGAACTCCTTACACCACAATAGGTAACTAATACGATTCTTCAACAATATGCTACTAATATGCTGCATTATTATGATTCAGCCCTTAAAAAAAGGCAGGGGGAAATTGGATGAAGGCCTTTTGGGTGCTTCTTCAGCATGGAAGCTTGGACCACGGTTCAGCAAATCATTCGTCCACTGCAACCAGCTTTGTGAGGGCCATCTACTTCCCATCCAGACTTGACCAGATGACCAGCTGTCGGATGTGATGCTGTCATGTTACATTTCATCCAAGCAGAAATTTTTGGAGACACTGCAAGAATCTGCTTGCCTGCTCTAGCTTTGGGCCTCCTCCATCAAAACAATATATTCCAAAACAAACAAAAAAAAGAACCCCACCAGAGAGTAGATGCTCCTTTAGTCTGAGTCCCAGAATGCGAAGGCATGGAACTTGACCCCCAGCCTAGAGGCGAGCTGGGCTGAGCCCAGGCAGAAGCACGGTTGGCTCAGAGCCCTGAGTGAGAAATGAGAGCGGGTCGGGGCGGAGGGAAGGCGGTGCTCACCGTGCTGGATGATGCCATGCTCCAGGAGCCGCTGGCAGAGCTGCTCGGCCTCCTGCCGCGCTGTGGCCTCCCCCTCCTGCACCAGCCAGTCCAGGAACTCGGACGCCATGAAGGTGCGCTCGTACTTGAGCCCCTCCTCCTCCCGGGGCTGCAGGAGCGTGTTCTCGGGGCTCATCAACCTGGCGGAGGAGAGGAAAGGAGATAAGGCAGCCTGCACGCACCAGGGGGAGGGGGGAGAGCGGGGGTAAGAGGCACAAACAACCCCGTGCAAAATGAACAAGCTACAAGGAGATGTGGCCCTGCACGGGGAGTATGGATACTATTTTATAACAACTCTACATACAGTATGGAAGTGAAAGTGTGAGTCGGACTCTGCGACCCCACCGACTGCGGCCCACCAAGCTCCTGTCCATGGGATTCTCCAGGCAGCAATAGTGGAGGGGGTTGCCCTTTCCTTCTCCAGAGGATCTTCCCCACCCAGGGACTGAATCTGGGTCTCCTGCATTGCAGGTGGATTCCTTACTGGCTGAGCCACCAGGAAAGCCCCAACAGAGAATAATCTATAAAAATCTGGAATCACTGTGGTGTATACCTAAAACTAATATAATATTGTAAATCAACTATACTTCGAGTTAAAAAAGAAAAAGAAACCTACACAAAAGAAAGATCACGCGGTTGAAAGCCCACATCCCAGGCTTCCGTGAAGCATCACAGCGAGGCTGTCGGACAGACAGATGTGGCTCCCAGGGGCTGCCCCAATCGCAGCCGTCCAGAGAAGGAGCTGCTTCAGAAGAGGACAAGAGGCATCTTTCCCGGTAATTAGCAAGAACACTGACAATGCGATCCGAAACCCCAGCTCCAGCAAGCTGCAGTCAGGATGTCTGTGGTCAGCTGCTCAGCCGCGTCTGACCCTCTGTGACCCCATCAACTGCAGCCTGCCTGGCTCCTCTGTCTAAAGCATTTTCCAGGCAAGAATATTGGAGTGGGCTGCCATTTCCTACTCCAGGGGAACTTCCTGGCCCAGGGATTGAACCCACATCTCTTGAATCTCCAGTATTGGCTGGTGAATTCTTTACCTCTGTGGTCTGGGAAGCTCGGTATTCAATTTTGCCTTCTTGAAAGGAAGTTACTAACCACGTTGCACCCTTTCTAAAAACTGTCTCCTATTTCTTTCCCAAAGGCATGGTTCCTTTTCCCAAATCATTGGATTACTTGCTATGGACTTAATGCTTGCGTCTTCCCCAAATTCATACATATTGAAACACTAAAGGCAAATGTGGTACAATTTAGAGATGGGGATTTGGGGAAGTGATTATTTCATGAGTGGGGAGCTCTGTTAGGGAAGAAGAAATTTTCCTGTACCCTTGTAGGTTCTTCTGGCTGGTCTTTGAATTAAACTGACATGAGATGCATTAACAGGACAAAGTTGTACAAAAGTTAAATAACATGTACAGGGGGAGAGACACAGGAAAACTGAGTAACTCACCAAAATGGGCAAAACCCTAACCTTAAATACCACCAGAGTCAAAAGAGGATGTTGGGGGTAATGGTTCAGGACTTCAAAGAGGAAGAAGGAGATTCACAGGAGGACAAAAAAGCAATGCTTGGTAAACCAATGTTTGCTGTGGGACGCAGAGACAATGGGACACGGAGAGGAATTTGAACAATCAAACTTCGTTAGGTGCCTCCTTGTCTGAGCACCTAGCTCAGACTACAGTTATCTATGCCGATCGCTCCTTTCCTGGAACAAGTCCGCTATCTAAATTTTTTTTTGGCTGTTAGGTCAAAGGTCAAATTTTCCTCTGGAGTCCTTCTGGGCTCTCATTGTTTTTAGCTCAAAATAATCCACAAACCAAAGAGATATTTTGGGGCGGCAAAATGTGCTCCCCTACACGCCCATGCTGCGACGACTGTTTCTACAAGAAGGGTTCCTGCTGCTTCCCCTGTGAGTACACAGCGAGGAGGCCGCGGCACGCTGAAGTCTTACCACCCGCCAGGTCAGCGGCGCTTTGGCCCTGAACTTCCCAGGCTCCGGGCAGTGCCTGTGCCTTATTTAAGCCATCCGTCCAGGGCACTTCTGCTAACGCGGCCTGAGCCGAGGCAGTGGCCTGAGTGACTCCTCTGGGGCCCTCGGCCAACAGCACAGCTCAGCCCGCCCCAGCTCTCCTCCCACCTCCACCTGCAGACAGCCCCCCGGCACAGGCCTCTCACCCCGGGGTCTGTCCTTGCTCCACAGACCTCCAGCACAAGCCTCTCACCCACATCATGTGCGTCCCCACTCCGGCTGCTCTGACAGCATCAGAGGCCGTGAGCGCAGTCCCCTCAGGCTCTGCACCCCAGGAGGGATCCAGACTCCACAGGCCTCGAATGATATGTGAGGCGGCCACAGGAGGGAATAGCTTTAAAACTTAAAAAATAAACAAGCAAAAATTCACATCCCATAATGTCCTGACATGGTACAATGCCACAGCTTCCCACTGTTTTTAGGCTGCAGACCAGAAACCTCTCTACAGCCAATGATGCACGCGTGACCGTGACGCGCCCCTTGGGAACAGTCTCACCTCTGACCGAGCGCGCAGGGGTGCCGGCCTTCTTCAGTTCAAACCTGCTGCTGTTGTTCAGTTGCTCAGTCGTGTCTGACTCTTTGCGACCCCATGAACCACAGCACACCAGGCCTCCCTGTCCATCACCAACTCCCAGAGTCTACCCAAACTCATCTCCATTCAATCGGTGATGCCATCCAGTCATCTCATCCTCTGTCGTCCCCTTCTCCTCCTGCCCCTAATCCTTCCCAGCATCAGGGTCTTTTCCAGTGAGTCAGCTCTTCTTATGAGGTGGCCAAAGTATTGGAGTTTCAGCTTCAACATCAGTCCTTCCAATGAACACCCAGGACTGATCTCCTTTAGGATGGACTGGTTGGATCCCCTTGCAGTCCAAGGGACTCTCAAGAGTCTTCTCCAACACCACAGTTCAAAAGCATCAATTCTTCAGTGCTCAGCTCTCTCCACCATCCAACTCTCACATCCATACATGACCACTGGAAAAACCATAGCCTTGACTAGACGGACCTTTTTTGGCAAAGTAATGTCTCTGCTTTTCAATATGCTATCCAGGCTGGCCATAACTTTCCTTCCAAGCAGTAAGCGTCTTTTGATTTCATGGCTGCAGTCACCATCTGCAGTGATTTTGGAGCCCAGAAAAATAAAGTCTGTCACTGTTTCCACTGTCTCCCCATCTATTTCCCATGAAGTGATGGGACCAGATGCCATGGTCTTAGTTTTCTGAATGTTGAGCCTTAAGCCAACTTTTTCACTCTCCTCTTTCACTTTTAGCAAGAGGCTTTTTAGTTCCTCTTCACTTTCTGCCATAAGGGTGGTGTCATCTGCATATCTGAGGTTAGTGATATTTCTCCCGGCAATCTTGATTCCAGCTTGTGCTTCTTCCAGCCCAGTATTTCTCATGATGTACTCGGCATATAAGTTAAATAAGCAGGATGACAATATACAGCCTTGACGTACTCCTTTTCCTATTTGGAACCAGTCTGTTGTTCCATGTTCGGTTCTAACTGTTGCTTCCTGACCTGCATACAGGTTTCTCAAGAGGCAGGTCAAGTGGTCTGGTATTCCCATCTCTTTCAGAATTTTCCACAGTTTATTGTGATCCACACAGTCAAAGGCTTTGGCATAGTCAATAAAGGAGAAGTAGATGTTTTTCTGGAACTCTCTTGCTTTTTTGATAATCCGGCGGATGTTGGCAATTTGACCTCTGGTTCCTCTGCCTTTTCTAAAACCAGCTTAAACATCTGGAAGTTCATGGTTCATGTATTGCTGAAGCCTGGCTTGGAGAATTTTGAGTATTACTTTACTAGCGTGTGAGATGAGTGCAATTGTGCGGTAGTTTGAGCATTCTTTGGCATTGCCTTTCTTTGGGATAGGAATGTAAACTGACTTTTTCCAATCCAGACATCTCTAATCTTTCCCATTCTATTGTTTTCCTCTATTTCTTTGCACTGGTCACTGAGGAAGGCTTTCTTATCTCTCCTTGCTATTCTTTGGATCTCTGCATTCAAATGGGTATATCTTTTCTTTTCTCCTTTGCCTTTAGTTTCTCTTCTTTTCCCAGCTATTTGTAAGGCCTCGTCAGACAGCCATTTTGCTTTTTTGCATTTCTTCTTCTTGGGGATGATCTTGATCCCTGCCTCCTGTATAATGTCTCAAACCTCTATCCATAGTTCTTCAGGCACTCTATCAGATCTAATCCCTCGAATCTGTTTGTCACTTCCGTTGTATAATCTTCTCAAGCTAACAATGATATACAACACAAAATGCATCATTTCACTCTAGAGCAGGAAGAAATCTTAGAGATCACTGTAAGACAATTCCCTCTTCATCTATGAGAAAAATGCAATTCTCATCCAAATGAGAAACACTGAATGACAGCATTCACTGCTCAGGGTCATGCAGAAGAGCACTTTATCCTTTACTGATGTTTATAAACCATATTATTCGCGGGCAACTGACCCTGTGCCCCTGGATGTGCACTGATACGATGCTCACCTTCAGAGCTTTCGGACTCAGAGCCCAGTCCTGCTGTGGCAAGAACACAGGACCAGGAACCTGAAGGTCTGAGTTTATTTAGAATGGCCACATGGTAACTGAGATGAAAAGCAAGTCACTTTTTTCTTTTTTTAATCTTCCTTTCTCTTGAGAGTATAATGATAGCTTCACCCATCTGAGAACCACATGTGAGTGTGAGTAAAACAACTTAACAATACAGAAGACAACATATACACACAGTGTTATACTGAACTAGTCCTGGTGCCTTCCTCCGGGCAGGATGAGTTTGTACCCAGGGCTCTAGGGATTCCTCCGAGTCATGGCCTCTCTTCCCAGAACCTTTCGAGTTCTACCAGAAGCCACAGCCTTGGGAAGTGAGATCCTCGGGCTCAGACACAGCTCTGCCATGAGCTAATCACACGGTTTCCTTTTATTTTTTACCTGACCAGTGTCCCCAAACTCATAATAAATGAGGAAATCATACATGTGCTATTGCCTTCACTGGATTGCTGTCATTAAAAATTTCTGTTAAAGAAAAAGCTCTAAGAACATAGTATATGCTTTTATATTCAGGACTTCAGTTCAGTTGCTCAGTCACGTCTGACTCTTTGCAACCCTATGGACTGCAGCATGCCAGGCTTCCCTGTCCATCACCAATTCCTGGAGCTTGCTCAAACTCATGTCCATCGAGTTGGTGACGCCATCCAACCATCTCATCCTCTGTCATCTCCTTCCAATGAATATTCAGGACTGATCTCCTTTAGGATGGACTGGTTGGATCTCCTTGCAGTCCAAGGGACTCTCAAGAGTCTTCAAAAGCATCAATTCTTCGGCGCTCAGCTTTCTTTATAGTCCAACTCTCACACCATACATGACCACTGGAAAAAGTATAGCCTTGACTAGAGTCGCCTTTGTATGCAAAGCAACGTCTCTGCTTTTTAATATGCTGTAAGAATGGATACCATATTGGATCTTAGACAAAGGGCCATGAAGTAATTAAGAGTATTTATAACATCTGCTGGGCCTCCCAGGTGGTGCTGGTGGTAAACAACCTGCCTGCCAACCCGAGGGACATAAAAGACCCGGGTTCAACCGCTGGATTGGGAAGACTCCCGGGAGGAGGGCATGGCAACACACTCTGGTCCTCTTGCCTAGAGAACGCCAAGGACAGAGGAACCTGGCGGGCTACAGTCCACAAGGTCACAAACACTGAGACATGACTGAAGCAGTCTAGCACTCATGCACACATAACATCTATTAGCGTATAACTGAACTCATTAAAAACCTTATTTAGAACTCTGTTTTAAAAAAATCTTAGGCGGCAGCACGGCCCTGCACCGAGAGGCTCAAGGCGGCTCCTGGCGTCGCCCAGAGGCAGCGACTGAGCGAGGGAGTCCGGCGCGGACGGGCGGGCGAGCGGCGGCAGCGGCGGCGGCGGGCGGCTAGGGCGAGCCCGCTACGAGTGCCCTCGCTCCCCGCCGCCCTCCATGAACCCGGCGAAATAAGCCGCGCCTCCAGCAGGGGCTGCGCCTCCATGAATCCCTAGGTTTTTTTTTTTCTTTCTCTCCCCGCTCCTCACCCCCCACCCCGGATCCCGTCCCGCCTTCTCCCTTCGCCGGCAGCGGCTGCGTCCAGGTGCGGAGTCCAGAGCGGATCGCAATGGCGTCCAACCCCGAGCGGGGGGAAATCCTGCTCACCGAGCTGCAGTAACAGTGAGGAACCCTAGACTCACCCACCAGAAAACCACACAAGCCTCTCCACCCAGGAAACTTCGACAAACCACGCATCCAACCCCTCCCATAGAGAGGAACCCCCACAATAAAGGGACAACACAGCAAGATAAACAAGATGAAAAGGCAGAGAAATACCCAGCAAGTAAAGGAACAGGACAAATACCCCCTAGGCCAAACAAAAGACGAAGAGATAGGAAGTCTACCTGACAAAGAATTCCGAATAATGACAGTGAAAATGATCCAAAACCTGGAAAATAAGTTGGAGTTGCAGCTCAATAACCTGCAGGCAAGGATTGAGAAGATGCAGGTAAGCTTTAACAAGGACTTAGAAGAAATGAAAAAGAGACAAAATACAATGAATAATGCAATAAATGAGATCAAAAACACCCTGGAGGGAACCAACAGTAGAATAACAGAGATAGAAGACAGAATAAGTGAGGTAGAAGACAGAATGGCAGAAATAAATGAAACAGAAAGGAAAAATGAAAAAAGAATTAAAAGAAATGAAGACAATCTTAGAGACCTCTGGGACAATATTAAACGCACCAATATTCGAATCATAGGAGTCCCAGAAGAAGAAGACAAAAAGAAAGACCATCAGAAAATTCTTGAAGAGATAATTGTAGAAAACTTCCCTAAATTGGGGAAGCAAATAGCCACTCAGGTCCAAGAAACACAGAGAATCCCAAATAGAATGAACCCCAAGCGGGACACCCCAAGACACATATTAATCAAATTGGCAAATATCAAATACAAAGACCAAATATTAAAAGCAGCAAGGGAGAAACAAAAGATAACTCACAAGGGGAATCCCATAAGGATAACAGCTGATCTCTCAACAGAAACGCTTCAGGCCAGAAGGGAATGGCAAAACATACTTAAAGTCATGGAAGAAAACAATCTACAACCCCGACTACTCTACCCAGCAAGGATCTCATTCAAATTTGAAGGAGAATTCAAAATTTTCTCAGACAAGCAGAAACTGAGAGAATTCAGCAACACCAAACCAGCCCTCCAACGAATGCTAAAGGATCTTTCCTAGATAGGAAACACCGATGGGATAGATAATCTGGAGCCCAAAACAATAAAATAAATGGCAGCGGGATCATACTTATCAATAATTACCTTAAATGTAAACGGGCTGAATGCCCCAACCAAAAGACAAAGATTGGCCGATTGGATACAGAAACAAGACCCCTATATATGTTGTCTACAAGAGACCCACCTCAAACCTAGGGACACATATAGACTGAAAGTTAAAGGCTGGAAAAAGATATTCCATGCAAATAAAGACCAAAAGAAAGCAGGAGTGGCAATACTCATATCTGATAAAGTAGACTTTAAAATAAAGGCAGTGAAAAGAGATAAAGATGGACATTACATAATGATCAAAGGATCAATCGAGGAAGAAGAAATAACAATTATAAATATTTATGCACCTAACATAGGAGCTCCACAATATGTAAGGCAAATGCTAACAAATATGAAAGGGGAAATCAACAACAACACAATAATAGCAGGAGACTTTAATACACCACTCACACCAATGGATAGATCAACTAGACAGAAAAGTAACAAGGAAATTCAAACTTTAAATGAAACAATAGACCAACTAGACCTAATTGATATCTATAGGTCATTCCACCCCAAAACAAGGAATTTCACCTTTTTCTCAAGCGCACACGGGACCTTCTCCAGGATAGATCACATCCTGGGCCATAAATCTAACCTTGATAAATTCAAAAATATTGAAATCATCCCAAGCATCTTTTCTGACCACAATGCAGTGAGATTAGATATCAACTACAGGAGAAAACCTCTCAAAACTTCCAACATATGGAGGCTCAACAACACACTGCTGAATAACCAACAAATCGCAGAAGAAATTAAAAATGAAATTCAGTTATGCATGGAAACGAATGAAAATGAAAACACAACAGCTCAAAACCTATGGGACACTGTGAAAGCAATGCTAAGGGGAAAGTTCATAGCAATACAAGCTCACCTCAGGAAACAAGAGAAAAATCAAATAAATGACCTTACTATACACCTAAAGCAACTAGAAAGGGAAGAGATGCAGAAGCCCAGGTCTAGTAGAAGGAAAGAAATCTTAAAGATCAGGGCAGAAATTAATGCAAAGGAATCAAAAGTGACCATAGCAAAAATCAACCAAGCCAAAAGCTGGTTCTTTGAGAAGATAAATAAAATTGACAAACCGTTAGCCAGACTCATCAAGAAACAAAGGGAGAAGAACCAAATCAACAGAATTAGAAATGAAAACGGAGAGATCACAACAGAAAACACAGAAATACAAAGGATCATAAGAGACTATTATCAGCAACTATATGCAAATAAACTGGACAATTTGGATGAAATGGACAAATTCCTAGAAAAGTACAACTTTCCAAGACTAAACCAGGAAGAGATAGATAATATTAATAGACCCATCACAAGCATGGAAATTGAAACCGTAATCAGAAATCTTCCAAAAAACAAAAGCCCAGGACCAGATGGCTTCACAGCTGAATTCTACCAAAAATTTAGAGAAGAGCTAACACCTATTCTACTCAAACTCTTCCAGAAAATTGCAGACGAAGGTAAACTTCCAAACTCATTCTATGAGGCCTCCATCACCCTAATTCCAAAACCTGGCAAAGATGCCACAAAAAAAGAAAACTACAGGCCAATATCACTGATGAACTTAGATGCAAAAATCCTCAACAAAATTCTAGCAAATAGAATCCAACAACACATCAAAAAGATCATACATCATGATCAAGTAGGCTTTATCCCAGGGATGCAAGGATTCTTCAATATTCGTAAATCGATCAATGTAATACACCACATTAACAAATTGAAAAATAAAAATCACATGATTATCTCAATAGATGCAGAGAAAGCCTTTGACAAAATTCAACATCCATTTATGATAAAAACCCTCCAAAAAGTAGGAATAGAAGGAACATACCTCAACATAATAAAAGCTATATATGACAAACCCACAGCAAACATTATCCTCAATGGTGAAAAACTGGAAGCATTCCCCCTGAAATCAGGGACAAGACAAGGGTGCCCACTCTCACCACTACTATTCAACATAGTTTTGGAAGTTTTGGCCACAGCAATCAGAGCAGATAAAGAAATCAAAGGAATACAGATTGGAAAAGAAGAAGTAAAACTCTCTCTGTTTGCTGATGACATGATCCTCTATATTGAAAACCCTAAAGACTCTACGAGAAAATTACTAGAGCTAATCAGTGAATATAGCAAAGTTTCAGGATACAAAATCAACACACAGAAATCCCTGGCATTCCTATACACTAACAGTGAGAAATCAGAAAGAGAAATTAAGGAAACAATCCCATTCACCATCGAAACAAAAAGAATAAAATACTTAGGAGTATTTCTACCTAAAGAATCAAAAGACTTGTATATAGAAAACTATAGAACACTGATGAAAGAAATCAAAGAGGACACAAACAGATGGAGAAATGTACCATGCTCATGGATTGGAAGAATCAATATAGTGAAAATGAGTATACTACCTAAAGCAATCTATAGATTCAATGCAATTCCTATCAAGCTACCAGAGGTCTTCTTCAAAGAATTAGAACAAATAATTTCTCAATTTGTATGGAAATACAAAAAACCTCGTATAGCCAAAGCAATCTTGAGAAAGAAGAATGGAACTGGCGGAATCAACCTACCTGACTTTAGGCTATACTACAAATCCACAGTCATTAAGACAGTATGGTACTGGCACAAAGACAGAAACATAGATCAATGGAACAGAATAGAAAGCCCAGAGATAAATCCACGCATCTATGGACACCTTATCTTTGACAAAGGAGGCAAGAATATACAATGGAGAAAAGACAACCTCTTTAACAAGTGGTGCTGGGAAAACTGGACAGCCACTTGTAAAAGAATGAAACTAGATCACTTTCTAACACCATACACAAAGATAAACTCAAAATGGATCAAAGATCTAAGCATAAGACCAGAAACTATAAAACTCCTAGAGGATAACATAGGCAAAACACTCTCTGCTATAATCCAAAGCGGGATACTCCATGACCCACCTCCCAGAATATTGGAAATAAAAACACGAATAAACAAATGGGACCTAATTAAAATTAAAAGCTTTTGCACAACAAAGGAAACTATAAGCAAGGTGAAAAGACAGCCTTCAGAATGGGAGAAAATAATAGCCAATGAAGCAACAGACAAACAATTAATCTCAAAAATTTACAAACAACTCCTGCAGCTCCATTCTAGAAAAATAAACAACCCAATTAAAAAGTGGGCCAAAGAACTTAACAGACATTTCTCCAAGGAAGATATAAAAATGGCTAACAAACACATGAAAAGATGCTCAACATCACTCATTATCAGAGAAATGCAAATCAAAACCACAATGAGGTACCACTTTACACCAGTCAGAATGGCTGCCATCCAAAAGTCTACAAGCAATAAATGCTGGAGAGGATGTGGAGAAAAGGGAACCCTCTTACACTGTTGGTGGGAATGCAAACTAGTACAGCCACTATGGAAAACAGTGTGGAGGTTCCTTAAAAAGCTGCAAATAGACCTGCCATATGACCCGGCAATCCCACTGCTGGGCATATACACCGAGGAAACCAGAATTGAAAGAGCCACGTGCACCCCAATGTTCATCGCTGCATTGTTTACAATAGCCAGGACATGGAAGCAACCTAGATGCCCATCAACTGACGAATGGATAAGAAAGCTGTGGTATATATACACAATGGAATATTACTCAGCATTAAAAAAAAATTCATTTGAAGCAATTCTACTCAGATGGACGCAACTGGAGCCCATTATCCAGAGTGAAGTAAGCCAGAAGCAAAAACAACAATACAGTATATTAACACATATATATGGAATTTAGAAAGACAGTAATGAGAACCCAACATGGGAGACAACAAAAGGAACGCAGATGTATAGAATAGACTTGTGGACTTTGTGGATGAGGGTAAGGGTGGGATGAGATGGGAGAAGGGCATTGAAGCATGTTAATTGTCATGTGTCTAATCAATCGCCAGCCCAGGATTGATGCTCGGGACTGGTGCAGCGAGATTTCCCGGGGGGGAGGGAGGAGGGAGGGGGGACCCGGAGGGGAAGCATA
This sequence comes from Antilocapra americana, assembly GCA_007570785.1. Taxonomy (NCBI): domain Eukaryota; kingdom Metazoa; phylum Chordata; class Mammalia; order Artiodactyla; family Antilocapridae; genus Antilocapra; species Antilocapra americana. The sequence continues at coordinate 10,857,193 of ML661888.1, read as the reverse complement.
TGTAAACCCATGGTGATATCATGACAATGTATGGCAAAAACAATAATAATAAAAAAAATAAAATAAAATAAAAAAATCTTATTGGCAGAGAAGAGATTAATCAAGGTTAATTAAGGATTAATACAAACACTCTATATACAAAATATGCAAACAACAAGGACCTACTGTTAGCACAGGGAACTACACTGAATATCTTGTAAAAACCTACACTGGAAAAGAAACTGAGGAAGAATATGTATGCATGCATAACTGAGTCACTCTGTTGTGGGCTTGAAACCAACATAACATTGCAAATTATCTTCAAGAAAAATGACAACACTAATTTGCAGTAATTACAATATAACATTGTAATTATATTTCCATAAAAAATTAAATCTGTGGAAAAGAATATTACTTAGGTCTATTCCCAAGTCAACCCTCTTCTGTACTTCGAGCCAGCCTAGAAATAGCTACAAGGCTGCTTTCAGAGGGCTAGAGCAGCTGAGTATGTGTGAGCCGTAAGAATCGTGTTTAATACGACAGTGGAGTGGGTTGCCCTGTCCTTCTCCAGGGCATCGTCCCCACCCAGGGATCCAGCTTGGGTCTTCTGCATTGCAGGCAGATTCGTTACCGTCTGAGCCATCAGCAAAGCCCATAATAATGACCAGGCCCTTCTTAGAAGGGACAACTGCCACGTATAATCAACAAGAGGGGCAGAATCCTGAAGACACATCACAGGAGACGGCCCCAACAGCTCCTCGCCAGCTTCTTCCCAACGTGACTTCACTGCTTCTCCCAACAAGAGGCAGAGTCTACCGCCCCTCCCCTTCACCCGGGGCTGCCTTGTGCCAGATGCAGCAGATGCGGCATCGCTATCTTCCAAGGCCGGGCTTTAGGAGGCCGTGCAGCGTCCACTCTCAGCCCCTCGGAATGCCACACGGAGGCTGCCGGGTAAGGAAGCAAGGGCAACCTTCCGGCGCTGGAGAGGCCCCAAGGCCCAGGCAACAGCCAGCACTGGCTCTCGGACGTGAGAAGAGGGCCGTCTTGGGTATTCCAGCTTAGCTGACCCTCCAGCAACAGTACGAATGAGCACCGGGGGAAACCAGCACAGGAATGGCCCTAAAACCCACAGAATCAGAAGAAATTACACAGCATCTGTTGTTTTAAACTACTCAGTTTGAAGGTGATTTGTTTTGTAGGCATAGATAACTAGAACATATCCGTATCAATGTTTAGTTACGCTTAGCGCTAACTCGTGTCCGAGTCTTTTGCAGCCCCAAACTGTAGCCTGCCACGCTCCTCTGTCCGGGATTCTCCAGGCAAGCATACTAGAGTGGGTTTCCATTTCCTTCTCCAAGGGATTTTGCCCACCCAGGGATCAAACCCATGTTTCCTGCATTGCAGGCAGACTCTACCACTGAGCCACCTCATATCAGGGGATAATGGCAAAAAAGATGTGAAACCCACAAAGAGAGACATGTCACATCAGTTGGAAAGTACTGAAAGGGCAGGGAATGGCCCCAGAAGGTCCTGAAGATAAAGTGCATGAAGTACAGCCACAGGGAGCTAGGCCTGGGAGCCCACACTGGTGACGGGAATCTAGCAAACAAAATGCCCAAGTAAAGCATAGCGTTATTTCTTCGTTTTTTCTGGCCCTCAAATAAGGTAGAGCGAAGAGGAGGAAAACTAGCTTCCTTGGTTTTCCAGTTTTAGACTTTACTCCTTGAGGAAATCTCCCACCCCACAAATCTGGACCATGTGCCACTTTTAAGGGCTCTCTGCAAGGCCTCCCCAGATCCCGGCAGGCACAACCAGCTCACTTAATCATGAGCTTTTTGAGACCAGGCTCCTTGTCTCTGGAGTGGACAGCTGTTTCCTGGAACCCAGGTCCTAAGAAGACTTTGCTGGATGAGTATCTGAAACTCATTTCCCTGCATTCCCCTGCGACAGATCATCACCCAGGAGTCTGTAAACAATGGCCCCCTCAGAGCTCCCTGCAGTCCAGGGAACTGGACTCCATCCTTCCGCCGCAGGGGGCGTGGGTTCGATCCCTGATCCGAGAACTAAGATCCCTCACACCGCAGGGCAGCCAAAAAAGGGGGGAGGGAGCCACCCTCAGAGTGACCCCGCGTGGAGACGCGGTGAGTCAGAAGCTCCGTCCTGGCTGCCACTCTCCGTTTAAGACAGACGTCAGCCTTCACCTGCCGGCCAGGGGTTTGTCTGGGTCACCTCGTGTGACCAGAGGCATGGCCTGCAGCCCTCCAGAGCTCCTGCTGAGTGGCAGCGCCCTCTGGACAGATGGCTGGCGAGCTGTGCTGCCAACGTGCACTTCAGCCCACCTGGCCGGGCTCGCCGGCCGTTTAAGACACACCCCACCACCCTGAAGGTCTTCTGACTTCATTTCCCCTTAGAACAAGTGCTATTCCTGCCTGGACTCTTCTCCTCAACACAAAGCCTTGCCGGGGATTCCACTCTAGTGTCGACATGCAGTCATGGCACTAAAATGATGGTTGACTCGCTACATGGCCCAAGGGCCTCTTGCTATGCGACAACTGCCCCAAAACTTGGCAACTTAAAGCCCCCACCACTTATGGGAAGGTGAGCTGGCACAGCCAGGATAGAAAACAGCGTGGGAGTTTCTCAAAAAACTAAAAATAGAGCCGCCGTGAAAGTGAAAGCCACTCAGTCATGTCCGACTCTTTGCATCCCCATGGACTTACAGCCCATGGAATTCTCCAGGCCAGAATACCGGAGCGGGTAGCCTCTCCCTCCTCCAGGGCATCTTCCCAACCTAGGGATCAAACCCAGGTCTCCCGCACTGCAGGCAGATTCCTTACCAGCTGAGCCACCAGGGAAGCCATTAAGATTCAGCAATCCCACTTCTGGGCATATATCCAGACAAAATCTAACTCAAAAAGATGCATGCATCCCATGTTCACAGAAGGGCCATTTACAACAACCGAGACTGTGGACGACCTGAACGCCCACTGAGAGGTGAGTGGGCGCAGAAGGCTCGGCGCTGCGCACCCTGGAACGCTGCTGCTGCTGCTGGCAAGCCGCTCGGCCGTGTCCGACTCTGAGCCCACCAGGCTCCCCCGTCCGTGGGACTCTCCAGGCAAGAGCACTGGAGTGGGCTGCCATTGCCTTCTCCGCAGTGGGATACTACTCAGCCATAAAAAAGAATGAAATAACACCCGCAGCAGCATGGACGGACTTAGAGATTATCGAACTAAGTGAAGTACGTCAGAAACAGACAAACGCCACATGATGCCTCTTATATGTCGAATCTGCAATATGACACAAATGAACTTGTTTGTGAAATAGAAACGGACTCGGAGAACTGACTCGTGGTTGGCAAGGGGGAAGGAGTGTGGAAGGGACAGACTGGGAGTTAGGGATTAGCCGATACAAATACATAACACAGACATCGACACATATACACACACACATACATAACACGTATTAACACACAAGTACAACCAAATCACCTTGCTGTATGCCAGATAGTGACACAGCACTGTAAATCAACTACACTTCAATAAAGTAATCTTTTTAAGAAACCAGCCCTTAATCTTATCTTAGAGCTCCATGGATTGCCTGGGGCTCAGCTGGGCGGTTCTTCAGCCTTGCTTGGGATCACCCATGCAAATACTCAAGCTGTATGTCTGGCCCTGGGGGCTCCTCAGCCAACACAGCCTCTCCCATGAGACACCCTGGATGCTGAGATGCAGAGCTCAAGAGGAAGGAAGCAGATGCTGCCATAAATTTTATTTACACTTTCATTAACATATTAAGACATTAATAATAATGAGAGTATTATTAATATATTGGGTTGGCCCAAAAGTTTGTTCAGGTTTTTTTGTAAGATGTTACAGCTAACCCATTCAACATGTAAGACTCAATGGCTTTCAGTATATACAGAGTGTACATCCATCACCACAATCCATGTGAAAATACTTTATCACCCCACAAACAATGCACTGCAAACACTGCACTGTTAGCAATAATCCCCCACTTCCCCACCCCCCTGCCCCAGGCAGACATGAATCTGCCTCCCTCCTATCTATGAATCTGCCTCTTATAGACTGTTCAAATAAAAAGAATTACTCAAGCCACGGTCCTGTGGAGCTGGCTTCTTTCATGTTGTATGATGTCTTCCACAACATTCGCCATGCTTTGGCAGGTACTGGCATTTCATTCACTGTCAGAGAGTACTCCATCGTGCGGATATACCACACTGTGGTATATGATGGTGTATTAGCCATTCATCAGCTGACAGGCAATTGAGTTATTTCTACTCTGGCTTGTTATGAATAGTACTACTTTGAAAATTCATGTACAAGGTTTTATGTGGACATATGTTTTCTTTTCTCTTGGATATACACCAAGAAGCAGAATCGCTGGGTCATATAGTAACTCCTCCTAATCTTTTGCAAAAATGCCAGACGTTTTCCAAAGTGGCTGTGCCACTCTGCATTCCCACCAGCAAAGCGTGAGAGCTCTAACTTCCCCACGTCCTCGCCAGCATTTGCCATCTGTTCTTCATTAGGATCCTCCTAGTGGGTGTGAAGAGATGTCTCAGAGTGGTTTTGATCTGCATTCCCCTGATGATGACTGATACCTAGCATGGTTTTCTACGCTTGCTGTCCATTTATAATCTTCTTTGGAGAAACGTCTTTTCTGATCCTTTGCCCACTGGGAAATGAGGTTACTTGAAGTTAAGCATCCTTCATATATTCTTTGATGCAAGTTCTTAATCAGACAATGATTTGCAGACATTTTCTCCCATTCTGTGGGCTGTTTTCTCACTTTCTTCATGGCTGTTTGAGGTCCCAAAGCCTGTGATTTTAAGGCAGTCCAATTTATCTATTTTCCTCTTTTGTTGCTTGCGCTTTTGGGGTCACATGTCAGAAACACTGCCTGACACCAGTCCATGAAAGTTTACTCCTCTGCTGTCTTCTAAGAGTTTTCCAGTTTCAGTTCTTAAATTTAGTTCTATAATCCATTTTGAGTTAATTTTTCTAGAAGGCATGAGGCGAGGGTTAAATTGCTTATGTGCATCCAGTTATCCAGTTATCTCAGCTTCTGAACTCTGGTGTTGAAGAAGACTCTTGAGAGTCCCTTGGACTGCAAGGAGATCCAACCAGTCCATCCTAAAGGAAATCAGCACTGAATATTCATTGGAAGGACTGATGCTGAAGCTGAAGCTCCAATACTTAGGCCACCTCATGCAAAGAACTGACCCATTGGAAAAGACCCTGATGCTGGGAAAGGTTGAAGGTGGGAGGAGAAGAAAATGACAGAGGATGAGATGGTTGGATGGCATCACCGACTCAATGGACGCGAATCTGAGTAAACTCTGGGAGTTGGTGATGGAGAGGGAGGCCTAGCGTGCTGCAGTCCATGGGGTCACAAAGAGTCGGACACGACTGAGCGACTGAACTGAACTGATTGAGTTATCTCAGCACCATTTTGTTAAAAAGACTATTTATTCTCCACTGAATTATCTTTCTGACTCTTGTTAAAAACCAAGCAACCACACCAGCCCTTCTTAAGCCGATTGGGCTCAGATGTCACAGAACGTCAATTGCCTGAGTTACACTGGCTTAATATCATGAGATTAACGACAAATGTAGCTTCAAATCCCAACTCTGCACAACTGCTAGCTACCTGACTGCTTCCCCGAGCATAACTGGGGATAAAGACAGTGCCTGCTGGGGACCTGCTCTGCAGCCTAAGTGTGATGATACACAAAATGCTTCAGTCACGGTGCCCAGCGCACCTTAAGCACTGAATACATTTCAGCCGTAATGATGATGGTAATGATTATGATGATAAAGGTTTTCTAGATGGGGCCATAAGATTTAACCCCTTTCCTTATGGCAAAATGAATTAATATTCTGTGTATATTTCTACAGACAAGAATAGCAATTGTATTTTAATTAGTGGTGACAAATGGGATGGTGTTCCAAAAGTCTTATTTTTACGGAACCAATTCATCTTTAGTCAAAATGGTCCTGTGTGGGGCTGTACTCGTGACATAAAGCCACACACCTTAGGAGGTGGCGCTGTTCAGTCGCTCGGTCGTGTCCGACTCTTAGGACCCCCTGGACTGCAGCCTGCCAGGCTCCTCTGTCCACGCCATTTCCTAGGCAAGAACGCTGGAGGGAGTTGCCGTTTCCCACTCCAGGGGACCTTCCCGACCCAGGATCAAAGCTATGTCTCCAGCATCGGCAGGCGGGCTCTTTACCGCCGAGCCAGAGTAAGATGCTGCTGGTGGGCTTCAGCGCTAAGCCTTGTCTGACTCTTTGTGACCCCATGGACTGTCGCCTGCCTTAAGGTACTGGGCATTAACAAAACTCGCCTCCTGGAAGTAGTCACAGATTTTACTGGGCATGTGACTGAATTCACCCTTTCCTGGATACATATCTGAGTCATATTTCCCAGACTCACTTTAACGCAGGGGAAAGGCAACATCACAATAGAAGGAACTGCTGCATTTAGGGGCCAGTACAGGAATAGAAATCAGCTGATAGCAATCTCCTTGGGCACTGAAAAAAATTTCAAAAGAAGTGAGAAGGCCCATATAGCATGGGAACGTATGTGAATGGTACACCAGGGCACAGCTAGCTGGGGAGGCAAAGTGACCCATGGGCTATGAGGCCGAAAAGAGGCTTTAGAATCTAGAAAGCTTCAAAAACAGTCATGGGTTAATATAATGATAAATTACTTTGAAAAGCAAAATATAAAATTATATACATGATAACCATTAGAAATTAAAAATTTATTCATCCAAATATGGAGTTACTTTACCCTGGGGGCAGTTTCTGAATGCTTTTTCCTTTCTTCTTAATAGAATTCTCTATCACTCAAATTATTCCCCAGAGAGAATATACTATGCTTATAACTGGGGGAAAATTTTACCAATAAAGATGTTACATTAAGGTTAAGTTTATTTACTTATGTTTTAATTTAATTTTTGCATTTATTTGTCTGCACCAGGACGGAGTTATGGCCCGTGGGGTCTTCGCTGCAGTAAGCAGGGTCTTCAGTTGTGGCGTGTGGATCCAGTTCCCTGACCAGGAATTGAGCCTGGGCCCTGAACCGGGAGCCTGGAGTCTTGAGTGCTGGGCCACCAGAGAAGACCCTGAGGTTACGTCTGTAGTCGACCAGACGACTTGTCCCTGACAAAGTGACTATATTAATACTCAGTATACGTCAGTTGCTCCTCATGTATAAATTGATATTTAGATGTATGCTTCCGAAATACAGTTTGAAAGAACATTGATTTGTGTGAAGAGGAAGAAAGCACGCATTATGGGGAAATGCTTACGTGAGCATTGATTATTTTTGAATACTATGCTCTCTCCTACGGAATAGATGTGATAGGGATAAACAGACAAAATTTTCATAATCATTTGGTTTGGAACTAGTAACTGAGAGCTGTTTGGTCAGTATCTGTCAGTGAAACACTAGTTTACACTAAAAAGGTGAAGAAAAAGGGAGAAAAACAGCATCGTGCCCCCTTTGCCAACGAGTGCCCTTCCCCTTCCTTCACTTGCCTTCATTTTATACACTGAACAGAACATGCTCTTTCTCATCATTTTTCCTTACCTGTATTGCTCCCTCACATCCTCCTTCCTCCCTTTCCCTAGAAAAATTTAAACTGTTCTTCCAAAAAAGGAAGCTCCCTACACAGAGGGGCAGGTTGTTCACTGCACAAGGGAACCTGGCTTCAGTGACAAATGAGGTCCAAGCTCCAGTGCCCACTCCCCAGGAGCCGTCCCTGAGGATGAGCAGGATGGAAGGAGTCTGAAGGAAAGGGCAAGAGGGTCTCTGCTTCTCATTTGCACAAAGGGGCTTTAAGTACGGCCCTCTCTCTGAAAATACCCTAACTTAGAAGTAATTCACACAGATCTCTCCTTTTTTTGAACTTTAAGTCAATACCATAGTTTCATATAAACTCTCTCAATTTTTAGCACACTATTTTTACCCTTTAGCTCAGCTGGAAGCTTCTGAAGGACAGACTCCATGCATTCAAGGCTTTTATTTCTTAGAAGACCCAGCCCTGGGAAGCAGGATATGCTAGGTGCTCAACAAATATTTGTTAATCAACTGACTGAAAACAAGGCACGCCACAGCAACAGAACAGGGTGTTAGTTCTCTTTGAAGGATAAATCCCTTTCTCTTTGCTTGCTATTTTAAATTTTCTGCAAAAAAAAAAAAGCAAGAACTTCTTTAGTGCTGGTTTTATGCTCTGACGAGACTGACAATTTGGAACCTAAGTTGTAATTTTCACATTCCCCATGGTTTCCTAGTGCTGTTGTACTAAATATTATCAGCTTTTTCGTGTGGTTGTATTAAACATTTGAGTCGTTGGTGAACCTGAATCAGCATTAGACAGAAGCCGAGTGTAAATTCCAAGGCCATGCTGTCCTAAAGGCTGCATTCAGCTACGGTTTCATAACTAAAAAATTACACAAGAAGCAGAGAAGCCAGACACTTCTACACTGAATCAGGTCAGACCTCCATGAGGCCTTCAAACAGCTGTCAGGGGCGACTGGGAGCTCAAACATATTATAAAGGCTTCTTTTAAGGGAATGGTTCTTATTTATTTTGGATGCTTCCATAATTATTAGAAAATAGAAGGATTTGCTGCCAAAAACAAAGGGGGAAAAAGGCCAAGAAAGACAGTTAGAAGAGGTAAGATAAAGTACTTGAGAAAAAAACAAAGATAGTACCAACTAGGGAAAATCAAATGAGTATACCTTCAAGAGGCAGGGGAAAATGACAATCACTGGACAGAGTGAGGAGGGACTGCTTTCTGCAGGCTAACAGGCTGAGTGACAGACAGACTGTGCCGTCCTGCCTACCTGCTGACGTTACACCAAAAAGAAAGGGAAACAGTCTCTTCTCTCTTCTTTCAGCCAAGGTCTTCCATTGAGCCATCATAACTGCCGCCCCTAACAAACGTACACCATGTACCCTGCCCTGCCGCGGTCACTGGAACACAAGGACGGAGTCAAGGCTCCCACTCTGGAAGGACGACGATGCCAAAGCAAGGTTCCCAAACTTCCGGAAAGCTTGAAACTGCTCTTGCCCGCTTTGCTTTCGGCCACCTGCTAGAAACCAGCAGGGAGCCATCACTGGCAGAAGGCCAGTTGCTAACCTCAGTCCAGGAGAAGAGAGATGAAAGAAGAGCCCCAGCAACCTGGAGCAGCTGGTGCTCATGGGGATGCTCGCAGCGACTCGGCCACCTCTTGGCACAGACTAGAGGGAAGGGTGTGGTGGAGAGGGCCACGGGCTGGCAAGGAGAGGCTTCCCAGTCTTCCTGAGTCTCTGTCCCAGGGCAGGTGGCTGATCTCCTGCGGACAGCAATACCTGGTCCAGCAGGAGAAGTCTGGGACTGGGCTGGACATCCTTCTCTCCACGGGTCCAGAGGGGCAGCAGCGGTGGCGGCCAGCCTCCGGTCTGAACCTCTGAACCGTGACTCCAGGCTGGGGTTGGGCTCTGGGACCCCGAGTTTCTTCTTGTGTGTCATGAAGACAAGAATGCTCACCTCGACGCCGTTGTCAAAGTCAGAGCTAATCTCTGTAGGCATCGAGTGAAGCGCCTGGCACCACGCAGGCGCACGCACACACACACACACACACACACACACACACACACACAGCCCTCTGGAGGGTCCCCCTCGGCGACTCCTGTCAGACCTCCTCAGGAGGGGCAGCCTCCCAAGCAGCCAGAGGGACCCATTCTGAGCATGCTGGGGGGAGGGCTTATAGAGCACAGGAAAGCAAATGTTCAACTGCTTCAAAGGAAATGTCATGTTCTAGAGAATGCTGACACTGAGGTAAAAGTTCATCTTATTTAGGAGACTGAATCATGGCAGAACACAGAGGACGGTTTTATAAAAATACCGTTTGGGTGGTTGTTCCATATGCTCAACGTGTGAACACTGAGCTGCCCGCTCACGGCAGTGTGTGCACTAGACTTCAATACATTCAACGTCCTAGGTAAAGCTGGACTACACACTTAACTTCAGGAAAGTTAAAACTGCTATGTGGATTTTCTTTCTTTCTGGTCTGAAGGCCTCCTGTTAGGGCCTCTGAAATTAATAGGCGCTTCCTGACAATTTGGTGCTTCTCCCACTTGGTAGAATAAAGCCATCGCTCACACTCCCCAGCTCTGCATGAAGAAGTGATTAGGCAGGGATGTTTCCATTTAGCAAACAAAGCAAGGAAAACAAAAGAGCATCTACACCTCTGGAGTCATCTTTGCATTTAAAGACAACACCACCCACCCAAGGAGCTTCCACACAAAGCTTCTAATAATGGAAGAATAAGCTCCAACCTCAACCCCACTGCCCCAGAAGCCTCCCGCTGGTGTGACTGCTGGAAGGCCCGCTTTCACTCCGCTCAAGTCAGAGCCTCTTCTCCCAGGAGGCCCTTCCTCCTCCTCTGCTCCGTGTGTGTTCTTCGGCCTCACTGCAGAACGCCTGGCAATGCCTCACGCTGCCCCACCCCGGATCAGTCACTCCAGACGAACACTGACCAAAGCCGTGTCCGCTGGAAGACTCCGCACTCTTCATCTCTTCCGGATGAAACCAACGGACACTCGCAGCTACCAGAGTCACGGCCCTCCAAGCAAGCTGGACTCAGTACTCCACTCCGCAGGTCTGCCCGAGGAGCTGAGACTTTTAACTTTTAATGCCGTTTGTGGGAAAGGAAAGAGCTGCAGTTTCGGCCAGGGTCCCTCTTTAGCAACTGGAGGTTTAAAGCAGGTAACCTGGCCCATCTCAAATTAGCCTTCCTTCCCTGTAAACTGATGCGGGAAATCTCTCCCTCTTGGAAGTGTGGGAAGAGTTAAAATACTTAGCATGGTGTGCTCCAAAGACAGTGAGGTACCTCTCCTAATGCACAGAAGTCCTGAGTATGGCTGAGGATTCAGCCTCACTGAGTCCTGACGGCTCTAACTATGGCTGTAATCGACGGCTTAAAGTGACGGTTGCGATGATCATTCTCCTCCTTTGAATGTTTGTGATCAGAACCTACAATGAGTAACCACAGTGACCTTAGACTAGCCAGCATCTACCCTGGCTTTGGCTCAATTTGAACATTCCAAGGTTGGCACAGGAAGGGTCTGCCCGCTGACTTCTCTCCACGCCTTCGTTGATCTGTTCATCTCTTCAGCAGACATCTATCTGGTACATGCTAGATGCTGGGTGTTGAGGCTCCAACATCGTGTGCAACCGCAAGGTCCATGACCCCAAGGAGCCTCTAGTCAGGCTGGAGAGACGGGAACATCAAGCACAACCACCTTGGAGAAACAGTTGATGTGGTTGCTGAGCTAGAACTCAGGTTGTTATGGGAACAGAAAGCAAGCCAAAAAAACTTCTTACAACCCAACCATACTCCATACTCAAACAAGAGGGGGGGTACCCCACATCAGCTCCAACCATGACATCATCACATGGTACATGCTCAGAAAAAACAGAAAGAGCCAGTGAACTTTTCACCAATAGAGAGGGACAATTTCGCATGCCTGTCCATTCAAGGAGCTAGGAGAGGGCTCGTTTCAGATCCTGGGTAGGGTCTCCAGGCTCCGGCAATCAAGGTCCCAGCAGGAAACTACAAAAATGTACAAATGGGCTGGGACTTCGCTGCTGGCCCAATGGCGAAGACATTGAGCTCCCAATGCAGGGGGCCCAGGTTTGACCCCTGGTCAGGGAACTAGATCCCGCCTGCCACAAGGAAGACGGTGCACGCTGCAGTGGAGACCCTGCCACTGAGACCCGATGCAGCCACATAAACGGACGGTATTTTCTAAAAATTACAAATGGGCTACTAGGAGGTTCCTGGGAGCCTCCTGTGGTACACGCACGTGTGTACTGTCCTCAGCCGTGTCCGACTCTCTTGTGACCCCGTGGGCTGTAGCCCACCAGGCTCCTCTGTCCATGGGATTCTCCAGGCAAGAATCCTGGAGTGGGTTTCATTTCCTCCTCCAGGGGACCGTCCCAACCCAGGGACTGGATCCACGTCTCCTGCACTGCAGGCAGACTCTTTACCACGGAGGTAGTGAATCATGAAAGAACCACTCAAGCTATGGGCAGGGTTACGAGACACTAGAAGAGACGGAGGAGGCCCCAGCCCATGGAGCCATGACCAGAACAACTCCGGGCCCCGGGGTTAAGAGGGAGGGCAGCGAGCAGAGCCCGGGAGGGTCGGGTGTTGCGGAGAGGCTGCTGACGGGGGGAGGGGGCAGAGAGCAGAGTCCTCCCGTCCGCCTATTTCCTGCCGGTGCCTCTCACTGACCCCACGACGGTGCCCCCCAGCCTGTTGGCACGGCCACGAAAGTCAGCCCCAGGGCACCCGGCAGGGTGGGAAAGGGCAGCGGAGGACACAGGCTGGGCTCCTCTCACCGTGCGGATCCAACTCTAGTATTTAAAAGCACATATGTTTTTATGCAGCTTGGATCACACAAGGATAACCTGGACGATATGCATTTTCCCTTATATATCAGAAACTCGACACAGCCAGTACGAGGGGAGACTCTGCTCAGGGTTACCTCATTTAGTCCTCATGGCAAGTCTGTGAGTTACGCCTGTTCTTCCAACTCTACAGATGAGAAACAGACTCAGTAAGGTTGACGGCCTTGCTAAGTGGCCGAGGAAGAACTCTGATGCATGCCTCTCCAACTCCAGCAATCTTAAGACAGTTTTTCCATTCTATCAAGTTGAAAACTAACTATAGAGATTGACTGGCAAAATCTGTGTTACAGAGGCTTGGCTCACTGCCCTGTGATTACACAAGATTAGGAAGACTTGGCAGAAATGACCTCAATGAATCTCCCTCAATGAATCAAGTCTACCGTTGAAGCCACTGCATGCGTCTACCTCTAAATCAAGTCATTTCTGAATAATCAACCAGGGCTAGAAGTCTGTAGATGATGACCTAGGGCTGATGACTTCTGACAAGCGTGGCTGGCCTGAGGCCTGTCCTGCAGGTTAACAAAGCACCAGTATCTCTGCCATATATTTATTATACAAGAGGGACAGCGCGGCACTGCCAAGAAGCAGTCAAGAAGAAACACAATTCCCATATCCAGACCCAAGGCCTTGGTAGGGGCCAGGTGATGAAAGCTCCTCACAGGCCCACTTAAAACTCTACCAAGCTGCATTCTCTTTACCACTGTTTACGGGTGTTCATTCCTGCTACAACCTCAGATGGAAGCTGCAGAAGTTTTGTAAACTCAAAGCTGAACACTGAGAAATGCTTCCATGTGGACTCACGGGCTCTGGAGCTGGAAACCAGGGTTTGAAATGCTCCCCCTGATTTTTGCCTCTATGAAGGTAAGCAAGTTCATTCAGCCCTCTAGCCTTGATCTCCTTACTTGCAGAAGGGAGAATCATGGTCTTTACCTCATTGACATAAAGGAGGCTTTGCTAAGAAAGCATGCGTAAAGGCATGGTCTACCCTAAGCGTCGATGACACCCTGCCAGCCCCGCATCAGAATCACCAGCATCTTCAGACCTCCTCC
>ML661888.1:10792878-10843668 GCA_007570785.1 Antilocapra americana | reverse complement strand
TCTTCAGACCTCCTCCACTTCTCTCCAACTCCTCTACCATCTTTTCAAGCAGGTCTGCCTAGTGAACAGAGCTGGAGGATAAAGCTACTGTCTCCTTCTGGGCCAGAAAGCAGGTCTGCCTGAAGATGTTACAAGGTTACTGGAGGCTGGGGCTCCTCTCCTGTGAGCCCACCCTGGCAGGCATCCACTGCACCTCACCGAGCTGCTCTTCAGGAGCTGAGCCTTGGAAGAAGCCTGGGAAAATGATGCCGCTATGATGCCGCTCTCGCTACGAGAATGATGACCTGAACTCTGACCCTGGACCCAGGGGTCTCCTGCCCACATCCAGGAAGCGGTGGCGAACCTGTTAGCAGGCAAGCAAGCAAGATCACAAGACTCTTGACAGTTCTCCACACGCGTCACACAGCATCAAAACCATGCCTTGTCACCCAGACCAAACAGTTACAAAAGGTAGCAATTTTTAATCCACTTACACTGAAATTTTAGGATACCCTTCAAATAATCCAAGAAGGAAACATTTACTCCAAGAATCTGTGAAACCACTAATTACTATGGCAGCACAGTGAGCTGTGAAATGCTGTATATAACATATTAGGGAGTAATTCTGTTACAGTCTGCAAAATAATCAAGATCTATTTTGCACATAAAACCTGAATCGATTTGCAGAACTCAAGATCCCAGTTTGGGAAACACTTTTATTCAGCAAATGCAAGAAGACAGAGACAAAAACTTGAAGTCTCTTTAAAAAAAAAAAAACAACTCCAGCTCCATGTTCACGTTATATTAGCCATTAAACCTCTTTCAGCTCATGTGTCCATCTCTGCAATGGGATTAACGGCGCCTACCGGGTATAATTCAGAGAGCTCTACAGAGCATCAGGCATGTTAATGGCCAGGAAGCTCTGTAAGCTTTAAAGAGGCAAGGCAAGGTACACCTCCAACTCCCGTCGCTTGGCACCAAAAGCAAGCTCTCTTAGGTTTTCCGTGGCAGTTCAGCAGCTCGTAGCAATGACTGCGTGTAGAGTTCTTTGTTCATTCAACAAATATTTACTGTGCCAGCCACTGGGAGGGAACAGGAAAAACATCTCAGGGGCTCATGGTAGAGAGACCTCTGATGAGATAAAACACACAAAGGGCTTTTCCCCTTTGTATACAGTTTTTCCTTAATACTGCTCTTCAGTTCCATGGAATAGAGAATATAAAGGAAGCAGTGGGAACTGGGAGAAATCTGATGGCACACAGGGACTTTAATTCTTCAACCTCTTAAGCAGAATAAACAGACTACCAGTGACTGGAGAGAGAAACTGATTATAAGAAATATCCTGGTAATAAGAAAACTAAGGCCTTCTGGATGAAAAACTAACGCCTTTATGAACCAGACCTAGAATGGATTAAACTCCATATTAAGACTCAGTTAAATTAAAATTGAGAAGCCTCAGAAGTTAGGAGATTGGGGCTAACATGTATGCACTACCGTATACAAAATGTGTAGAGACACTCGACAGGGACAGACTGTCCACAGCACAGGGAACGAGACTCAATCCTCTGTAATGACCGTGTTGGAAAAGAATCTGAAAAAGAATGGAGCGTGTACACACATAAGCTGATTCACTGCACTGTACACCTGCAACACAGCATTGTAAAGCAACTACACCCCCATATAAAATAAGAGCTAAATTAAAAAATAATAATAGAACTAAGAAGTCTCCTCTACACCTGAAGAAGAGATCAAGGTTCATTTAAAACTGTGAGTTGGGAGGGTTGGAACATTTCTGATGAATGGGCCACCCCAGCCATAGTTGATATAATTGCTTCAAACCCCACCTGGCGAGGTCTGGACCAGAGAAGAGGCTGATTCCTGCCCAGAAGAATGACCTGGGGCCAGCAAGATCTAGCCTGGGAATGTCCTACAGCCTCTTATTAATATTTTTGAGTATTTTTTTTCTTATAGTGCAATTAAGTTACTTGGAGACAGTTTAGTTCTTTCGAATCTTTAATGATGTCTAAGATGGCTTCAGAGCTGTTCTCAGTCTAGGGCTAATTTTTTTACTTCTATTGATGCAAAGGTTTCTAAATACTTTGTTAAACATCCAATGAACTCTGAATTTCTTTAGCTTGGCTGGGGGATAGAAGCATTATTCTTGGCCCCAGGTGGACACCTGCCAACGTTCCCTCCATCCTTTTAGGTAGTTCTCTCCTTAGCCACAGGTAAGTCTCTTACCTGGATGTTATTACAGTACTCAGCTGAATAATCAAGGGGAACTCCCAATTGGGAACCCTCCAAAATGCTCTTTTTGTGAATTTCCTCGGTTTATTCTGAAGTGAGGCCAAGGCTGATAACATAACCCAGGCTGAGTGGATCAAAAATGGTCATGCAGAGATGGTTTGCTCTTTTCCTTGCTCTGCATCACTGTACTTTCTCCCTTCTTTAACTTTCAATGAACTGAAGATTTATCTGTCAAGAGCTCCGTTGTCATTGTTGAATGACTTTGAGATGGACAAGCGAAACAAAGCAACAAACCAAACACCAATTGTATTATAGAGACTTCTACTAAAACCGTGGCAAAAAAAAAAAATACTCGATAAAAGTCTCCATTTGAGATTGGGAGATTAGTGTCAGTGAAACTTGTCTAACTAAACTAATTAGCTGCTTTTTCATTTGTTATGTTATTGTTGTTGAGCCAAATAATAAGCTCTGTGAACAAATAAACAATCACATGCTGCTTCTTTCATTCCTAAAAAATAAATAAACTGTGCGTTTCAGCCATTAGTCCTGGTGAGAGAGGTCCAGACAGCGCCCACCTCCTGTTCCCCATGCAGCCGACTCTGCATCAGTGCACGGAGCGCTCGGCTATCCCGAGCTCACCCTTTTTTCTGAACCGCATCCACGGTGGCAAGTGCTGAAAGACAATCAGGCTTTGTTGTCTGGAACGTGCATTCAAAACACCTACCACCTGAAGGCGACATGCAGATTCTGGGCTGCTTTTTAAGGTGCTGACACTTTGCCTCCGTTCAAAGGTTTTATTGCAAAACTAAGAACTGCCCTGTTTGGGAGCCCCTGCGATCCGTTCCCACGCTCTGCATCTGTGCATCTGTCTGTGTCCGTGAGTGTGTGTGTGTGTCTGTGTGTCTATGAACCTGCGTGTCTGTGGACCTGTGTGTCTGTGAGCCTGTGGTCTGTGTGTCTGTGGGTCTGTGTGGCCGTGTGTCTGTGGGTCTGTGTGGCCGTGTGTCTGTGTGTCTGTGCAGAAGTGAGTGTGGAGCCGGAAGGTGCCCTGTCTCTGCACGCTCAGTCCACAGCGGCCCGGAAGGCGGCAGGAAGCCTGCTGTGGACGCACAGCGGCCCGCGGGGCTGAGACGCAGCCCTCCCGACGGCTAGTCTGGCACAAGCGCGGGGCGCACGCCCTCCTTTTCAGGCCCCTTGAGCTGGCAGCAGGGGTGGCTCCTACTTCGGGAAGCCCTGCCCCATGTGCTGAAACCAGCCGTCCACGTGAGCCCACAAGTCCAGGAGGTTGACCACACCAGGGGTTAGAAAGGCAGAGGGCCCCCAAATCAGCACGTTTCAGCAAAACTCCAGCCAGAAAGCCCCACGTTACACAAAGGCCTATTAATAACACAGAACATACAAGCCAGGGGAGAGCACAAAGGAGACACTGACAACAGGGCCAGGCCCTCAGGGCTGGGGGCTGGCGGGGCAACTGCCGCCTGCCTGCCACCCCGCTGGCGCCTCCCGTCCCCGAGCTGTGGCGGCACACGCGGTGACGTCACCGCTCGGCGCCAGGCTCCCCTCCTGCGACAGTAAGGTAAGGCCCCACCCATTCTATATTAGGAGGCTGAGCGCCAAGGAACTGATGCTTTTGAACTGTGGTGCTGGAGAAGACTCTTGAGAGGCCCTTGGACAGCAAGGAGATCCAACCAGTCCATCCTAAAGGAGATCAGTCCTGGGTGTTCATTGGAAGGACTGATGCTGAAGCTGAAGCTCCAATACTGTGGCCACGTCATGCAAAGAGCCGACTCACTGGAAAAGACCCTGATGCTGGGAAGGACTGGTGGCAGGAGGAGAAGGGGACGACAGAGGATGAGATGGCTGGACGGCATCACTGACTCGATGGACATGAGCTAGCACACTCCCGGAGACGTGAAGGCCAGGGAGGCCTGGTGTGCTGCGGTCACGGAGGTGCAGAATCGGACACGACTGAGCGACTGAGTGACCACAATGCTCTCATTACTACGTCACTGTTACGATTTATTATCCTATATCACTCTAGGCAGGCGGTGCAGATAAAATAATATAAACACAGTGCTTTGAGAAGCTTAATGTACAAATAAAGCTCATTGTTTTTACTATATTTACAGAACATCAGAGAGATTCACCATGAACGAGAATCATTTTACTCCTCCTTTCCTATGTCTACTTTAAAATCCTGGAGTATTTTCAGTAAATTTTTATAGAAAATTCTATACTCAGATACTCACAAACTCCATGTTTTATTTTTGAAGTAAATACTGATTCCATTCATTTAATCTCCATCAAAGGAAAGAGAAAAGACTCATTAATAGCATAGTGACAGTAAGTGTGGACTCTGGACCCTTGGGTTCATACCCATCTGCTTTTGTTTTTTACTAATGAAGTGACATTGGATACGAGAGTTAACCTCTCCCTGTGACATATTTCTCATCTATAAAACAGGAACAATGAAAGCATCTAAGTAGGGGGTTGTTATGATGATTAAATAAAACATGATTAGTCAAGACGTTTGATATATAGCTATCAATCAACAAATATTATCTATTATTATCTTTAAAGGAAAACAACTAAAGGAACATGTATTTTGCAAGACCTTCTTTCCCAACTATCACAAATATCCTAAACATGGGTTCTGGTGAAATAACACAGAGGGAAAAAGAGAATTTTCCGTTGCTGTTGGCTCTGCCATGCCTGTGGGACGGCCATGACCCCTGCAGTGCGAGCACACAGCCTTAGCTGCTGGACCGCTGGAGAAGTCCCAGAGTCCGTTTTCAAATAATAAAAATTTTTAAAAATATGAATCGTAATCAAAACCAACATTTCTTAACATTATTTTTTTAAAGTGTCCCAAACTTAGAAAACAGTAATTCATGCTGAGATTCATGAAAAAGATGGCCAGAGAAATAAGGAAAATGCATTAGAAACAACTAAACGAAATTAATCAAATAGGTAAACTGACTATCAATTCCAAAGGCCTGAGAGTTTGCTCCATACGCATTCTGGTGATAGAAAAATAGGAGCCACGATTTGAGAGGTGAGAGGTCATGCCCGGTTAAGTGCTTACGAAATGACTTCTCCTACTGCTAACTTCACAAGCAGTTTGAGGAAATAATTTTACCTAGAATTGAGACACTGGACACCAGTGGATAAAAAGCCACCTGCACACACATGTCCAGCACCACTGGTCAGCTCATCCAGGGGTCAGAAGTCTAGTCACCCGTTTTAGCAAATTATTTACCATCTGTGACTGGCAAGGCACAGTGAACCAGCAGGCAGTACAAAGGGTAAGGCAGCTCCTCTGCTTAGGTGTCTTAGTCAAACACTGCAGACATGCAGAGGTGAACACACAGGAGCATCACTAGGTCCATCCCAAGGGACATGGACGGATGCTCAGAAAAGGTCATGAGCCTGGCAGAGAGCGCCCGCTGGACAAAGGGGACATTAGGTCACCACCAGAGCCACCTCCCACCCACTGCGGGCCCCCGTCACACGTGAAACCTTCACCATGGTGGCGGCCTGGCCCAGCCCGCGTCCCACCGCTCACCCCCCTGTCCTCACCCTGGACTCTCTGGCCTCGCTGTCCTGAAATACGCTGAGCACATTCCCACCCAAGCCTTCCCCTCGCCGCGCCCTCCACCTGGGAAGCTGTACCAGCAGATCCGCACTTCACTCAGACACCGCCTCTTAGGGATGTCTCCCCTGTCCCCCAAACACAGCTCACCACCTGGGGAAGGCTTGCTGTCTTCCCATCACTGCAAACCCTGTACTAAACGACACTCATCTCTCCTTTAATGTCTGCCTCTTCAGCTAGACCGTGAGCTCTGCAGAGGCAGAGGCTTTGTCCGCCTTTGATCCAGGACACATTTCCAGGGGCTGCAACTGTGCCCGCCAAGTGGGAGGGCTCACTAAGCATCTGTGGAATAATTCGTGAACTAGTAAGTGCCCAGAGGCAGAAGAGAGACTTGGATGGTCCAGAGCCACAGTTTAGTGTGACTGGTACAGAGGACATAAGGGGAGAAGCAGCAGAGGGTGGGGCTGGGCAAGCACTGGACGCTATGAATGACTTCCTCCAACTTTTCTTATCACACCCATCCCACTAGTAAGAAAAGTTCTCTGTCAGACGTTTCAATTGTTGGTAATCTCGGCTCCCATAAGGTGACTACCCAGGTCCCAAGAGATAATCTAGAGCTAGAGAAGAGTGTTACAGAATCCTCTGGCGTCCTTCCATGGAGATGATACGGTTTTTGCAGGATCTCAGTCCCCAGGCCAGGGACTGAACCTGGCCACAGCAGGGAAAGCCCAGAATCCTAACCACGAGGCCGAAAGGGAACACCTGACATGTATGCTTCTGACAACATAAAATCTCAACAGTTTCAATGGACCAGCAGGGTAGCCTAAATACTAAACACCCACTAGAATTTTCCAAAAGGATCCATGAAAGCAAAAGAAAGCTGCAACAACACGCACACACTCCAGTAGACAGACGGAGGTGCTGATGGAGCCTCCCACTCAAGGTCACAGAGGTCAGGGGGATGAGGGCTTCCTCTACTTGGAATAGACAGCAGGCGGCCAGGGAGGCAGAACCAGCGCCGACGGGGCAGGAAGCGTCTGCACAGCCCCAGCACCAGGGAGAGGGGAACAGATCGCGACAGGGCAGGACACGGGAGAGAAGAACCGCGGGGCCGCAGCGTCAGCTTAGTGTCCGAAACGGCTGTCCTCCGCGGGACCCAACGACACGCACGGGTCCCTGAGCCAAGGAGTTAGGCCCCTGACACAGACGGTGAACAGGGCCTTCACCCACTTTCCTGTCAGAAAGGAGGACACTGAGGCGCTCCAGGGTGAGGTCCCACGGTGAGAACTCAAGCCTGGCCTGGCCCCTGACTACCACGGCACCCAACTGGCCACCCAGCTGCCTCCGCCCCACGCGCCACCCACTGACAGGGGAGGCTACTCTACGCGGTGAGTGCGTGCTGGGAAGGGCAGTCAGAGTAAGGAGAGGGTGCCTCCGCCCCTTCGTTCCTTTCTCTAAGGGTTGCCCTGGAAAAAAACAAGGAAGGTAGGAAGGGAACGGGACCACAGAAACAGCAGATCAGCTCAGAGGCCAGGCGCTGGGAGGGCCAAGCTCCACCAACCAGACACTCCGGGGCCGCAGCACAGTCCTCTCTTCCAAAGAGCTGCGAGGTTGCCCCTCTTCACCCAGTCTGCTGTCTGAAGTTCTGTCGCTACCCATCCCCTGACCTGACCCTGAGCTTCCCCTGCACTTGACGACGCTTCCAAGTCATACCCTAACCTTAAAAGAGGGCAGGCAACTGCATCGCTGGGTGGCAAATGCCAAGGGCCAGCCTTCTGTTTTCACTTTTGGATTTTGTTAATTCGACCTAGATATAGAAAATACTATTGAAATAAATCCTTATGAAGAATCTCATGAAACCAACTTAATTTCTGGCAAAGAGAAAAGCAAGTGAGTTATTGAGTTTTCTCATATTAAAAGGAACAGTTACGGAACCATCCATCATGGAAGAGCCAGGCTGAAGTCAAAATGATAAACGAGGAAAGAGCCCTACAAGGTTCGAGCGGAGGGTCCCACGTGCAACCTACTTCTCATACAGCCTCTGTCCCCTCACGAAGGCCTTCACTTCGTTGTCCAGGGGGAAGGTGCCGTCATCCTTTCTAAAGCGGTAGAAGAGTTTGACGTCCTTGAATTCCTTATGCTCATCACACACTGAAAGACAACATACACAGAGAGGCAAATAAGAAAAAACAACAAACCTCTTCTTAATTACTCAGAGGAAAGATGCTAATTAAGATTTGTTTTATTACCTCATTTCTCAAGCATACTACTTTACAATTTAATACATGTCTTTAGCACAGTTCCTGGCACAGAAAAGCGCTCAGTTTTATTAGCTATCATCATCATCATTTGTTAAGAGAGTCACAAAACTCAACTCATCCTTCTTTCCACAAACTCTTCTTGAGCACAATGACAGGGTAGGCATCAGCCTTAAAGAATGTGAAATCTAGCGAGATAGAGACAGGTCGATATATAACTAAAACATGATGTGATACAGCTACGAAGAGCTGAGGAGACATGAAAGGAGCACCTCGTACCCTCACTGTGGGGAAGAACGCCTCCCTGAAGAGGCTGAATGCAAGTGGAGGTCTGAAGAACAGCTAAAAGGAAGAAGTCGGGCATTTCAGCCCAAGAGGGTGCAGCGCGTGAACGGTCTTGGCCAGGGTTAGACGTTTCAGGGAGACACGGTCACGAATGGCCACTGAAGCACAGGGTGACAGCAAAACCCAGACACGGCCAAACGTGCACCAGCGGAATGGGTGAAGGCATGACGGCCAATGACACGCGGCACACACTGCAGTGAGAAGGGGCAGGCGAGATACACGGGCAGCGCGAGCGAGTCCCACAGACAGGGAGGGACCACACGGCAAAAGCACGAACACGTCTCTGTAGTGATGTGAAACAACACGTTACACTACCAAGAGATGCACCCACAGAAGAGAAAAAGCACAAAGATGCCCACAGAAGCAACCCACACGCCTCTTGGAAGAAGGAGGGGATGTAACTGGGGGAGGCACAGAGACCAAGTAAGGGCCCTACTTAAATAGGTGGGTTCATTCTGAGGTGGAAGATACAGGCCTCCCTGGTGGTCCCAGGGGGAAGAGGCTGCACTCCCAGTCAGGGGTACAGGTTCAATCCCTGCCTGGGGAACCAAGAGCCCCCCATGACAGCATGTGGCCACCTCGCTCACCGTGGTGGATGATGCCGCGGTCCGCGAGCTTCTGCATGAGTTTAATTGCTGTCTCTCTGTCAGAGGCCTCCTTGTGTTCGATCAGCCAGTCAATCAGTTCTTTTGCGACAAAACAGTTTGGGTAGGTTTTCAGGTGATGTCGCCTATCTTTAATCACCTTTTCTTCATGCAGCCTGAGCCTGGAGAGAAAAGTTGGCAATCACTTTAGGAATTCTGATGACAACACGCATCACTGAATCAATCCCAGAGAGCAGTAACAGAACTCAAGCCCGAGACGCATCAGAGCGCCATCCAAATACCTTTATGTCAGCGGGCCATATCCCTCCAGTCAGAGCCAGAGGCCCCGGAAAGTGATCCCACATGCAGATCCAGAACGACACAGGGAGGGAAGGGAGACCCAAGCTCGGACAACACAGCGCTCGGCCTCAGTCCAGAGCGCGTTCTCACCCTACCCTGCCTCCCTCCCTCACTCTCTTCCACCAGCGGGCTACAGTTGCAATCGACCAACTAATAACCTTCTAGAAACTGGCAGAAACCAGGTACTTCCTCTCATCACAGACTGCTGAGAATCCACGCCCTCTGAACTTACTCCATCACACAGCTAACACAAATGAGCGTCTACTCAACCTGCCCATCAGGTACGTCGGAGCAGCAGCGACCTAAGTCAGAAAACGCACGGAGATGCCTGCCCTTGCTGGTCTCGTCTTCTTAGGGGCAACAGCTAATCCCCTCGCGAGGCTCTTTACCCAGGCCAGGGCTTCCCTGCTGGGGCAAGTGGTGCGAATGCAGGAACCGCAGGAGGCCCGGGTTCAGGCCCTGGGTAGGGAAGATCCCCTGAGAAGGACATGGCAACCCACTCCAGTGTTCTTGCCTGGAGAGTCCCAAGGATGGAGGAGCCTGGCGGGCTACATCCATGGGGTCACCCACGTGACTCCTATGCGTCTTACTTCACTGTCTCAGTACTGTAGAGAAACGGGCTTGACTGAGCAATCACACAGAAACCGGGTCAACGCCTCTGTCTTCCTCTGTCAGATGGAGGCAACTGCATCTACCCTACCCTCGGTGATGCTGAGATTCGGGGCCAGAATGTCCGTTAGGCACCAGCAACCCAGAGCAGCACCTGACACAGAACAGGCCCACCCCCTCCCACTCCCTAAGGAGGGAACCAGGTCCCGCTCCTACCTGTTGTTTTTTAACATGCACGCATGCTCAGTTGCTCCGGTCAAGTCCAACTCTTTGTGACCCCACGGACTGTAGCCCGCCAGGCTCCTCTGTCCATGAGGAGTCTCCAGGCAAGAACACTGGAGTGGGTTGCCATGCCCTCCTCCAGGGGAGCTTCCCGACCAGGGCCTGAACCCAGGGCTCCTGTGTCTCCTGCACTGCAGGCAGATTCCCTACCCACTGGGCCAGAGAAGTGTGCTAAAGGAAACTTAACGGGTTTTGATACCCCAGGGGTTATGACTCTGAGTTGGGATATTCTGGGCTGGAGCTCTGAGACCAAGATGCTCTTCCTTGCTACACCATTGTCATAGGCTGAGCTGGGATCCCCTAAAATTCATACGTTGAGGCTATAATCCCTGGTACTTCGGAATGTGACTGCATTTGGAGACAGGGTCTTTTAAAAGGTAATTACAAGCAAATGAGGTACTAGGACAGGCCCTGGACTAACAGGAGTAGTGTCCTTACAGGAAGTGGGGATCAGGACACAGACAGGCCAATAGGGAGGACCAGCGAGGACACAGGGAGAGGGCGGCCGTCTGCAGACCAAGGAGAGAGGCCTCAGGAGGACCAGCCCCACCAGCACCGTGATCTCAGATCAGAGGACCAGCGAGGACACAGGGAGAGGGCGGCCGTCTGCAGACCAAGGAGAGAGGCCTCGGGAGGACCAGGCCCACCAGCACCGTGATCTCAGATCAGAGGACCAGCGAGGACACAGGGAGAGGGCGGCTGTCTGCAGACCAAAGAGAGAGGCCTCGGGAGGACCAGCCCCACCAGCACCGTGATCTCAGCTCGTTAGCCCAGAGAACTAGAAGACAGTGAACCGCTGATGTTTAAGCTACCCAGTCGGTGATTCTTGGCTGTGGCAGCTTGAGCAAAGATAGTCACCGGCAGCTAAAGATGGAGGCTCCCGAGATGTCTGGGGATGAAGTGCTCGGCTGGGGTGTTGACAGGGGGCAGGGAGAGGAGAGAGATGAGAGTCCTAACAGATGCAAAGTGCACGGAGAGAAAAGAACCGTTCATTCTGTTTAGTATTGATCTGTCTGTCCGGCTGCATCGGGATTCAGCTGCAGAACTCACCGTCTTCACTGGGGCACACAGGCTGGGCTGCTCGGCGCCTCTGACCAGGGATCAAACCCATGTCCCCTGCACTCAAGGCAGACTCAACCACCCGACCACTAGCAAGATCCAGACAAGAACCCTTTTGATGGAGTTCCTACTACATGCTCAGCACTGTGCTAAGCATTTTCACACGAGTGCCTTAACTGCTGTGGCCTGAATGCTTTCATCCTCCACAAATTCACATGTGGAAATACTAAACCCCAACATGTTACTTATGAGGACAGTCAGGAACACAGGACTTGACTCTCATCCTGATGGCCAGTAATTCCAGACAACCAAACTTCTGAGCATCAGCATCCTTGCTGGTAAAACCAGGATAACGGCATCTACCCCGATTATCTCCTCACATGATCACAAAGCTGGTTAATAAGGATAAAGACAGCATTTGAGCTCTTACAGAAGCCATGCAGCTTTGACTGCTTTACTGGCATTAATCCTCATGACAGCTCCCCGAGGCTGCTAATGTTGGAGTCACGAATGATATAAAAGTAGAGCTGTAAGTATTAATAAGAAGTAAACGAGCCTTAATTTAAAAAAAAAAAAAAGCACGCTCACATTGGTGTGCTAAAGTCCTCACATGAATCATTCTAATTAATTCAGTGACAATGACACTGAGCACTTTGTTTAACGTGCTCAAAGCGGCAGAATGCAAAACATAAATTCTTAGACGAGATGTCTGTCAGGAATCTAAGAATAATGAGGACCAATTTATTTAGAAACTGAAATGTGGAATAAGCTGCTATATCATTTGGTGGAGGAGGAATATGTTATGCCCAAGAGACAAGTTTCGGCTCCTGTAAACTTTCCAACTTAAAGAGAGAAAGCATGAGGTAACGTTTGTCTTTGAATTCTACAAGGACAGAGCCTCCTGGTCACCGCCCTTCAGCACCGAGCTCGGCGCTCGTTCTGCAGCAGGCCTGCCTCCCTCTGAACCTCACGCCGTGCAGTTCAAAGCACCTCTGGGTACTACCTCGCAGCCCCACCGGGGTCTGGTGTATTTCCAGGTGTAGGAAACCGGGCAGAAATATCGGGGGGAAAGAACTTTGGATCTGGGAGGCAGCCTAGAGCTTGATCTTTTCAGACATGCTATCAGGGGTTAAAAATGTTCAGTAGCTGTGACCGTCTGTTTCTCTTTGACAGAAACACAGAATTCTAAAAATGAGCATGAAAAATTCCAGAAAAACTATCCCAATAAAGGGATAAGAATTTTCATACTCTAAATGACGAAGTGTTTTGCCTGGCACCATGAGTACTTCACAAATATTTGGTGAACAAATAAGTATGCAGGGACACTAACAGAAATGACACCCTTTTCTAAAAGGTAGGGAAGCTTCTCACTAAAAAAAGTTGGGGTCCTCAACCCATGACTTAGTGAACATCTAATATTAGGGAATTTATCTTAAAAAAAAAACTTATATCGTTTCACTTTTGGGGCAATCCACTTCCAAAGTTTTAATCTCTGTTGTGTGGGTGTATATGTGGTTTTTTGTATTTTTGGTCATTCTATGTGGCTTGTGGGAGCTTAGTTCCCTGACCAGGGACTCGGCAGTGAAAGCATGGAGTTTAACCACTCGGCCGCGAGGGAATTCCCCTGTATATGTGTTTTGTTTGTTTTGAAAAAGCATTTCCATTTCTTTGAATTCAATTTACTGCTTATATATTTCCACAACGTTTAATACACAAATATGCATGATCCCCAAGAAGCGGGTAGAGGAGGCAATATTTCAGTCTTGTGAGAAAAGAGAAATTCTGCACACTCAAGTCTCTCTGCGATGGCATTCTCCTGGAAGCCCCGTGAGATGCTGAGCGGGGCTGGGCCGCCCTTGCACACACCCTCGGTCTGCACATGCCCGCCGCCGCGACTGCCAGGCCCACAGTCCCTTCAGCTTCGGACTACCTCCCACACCCCGGCCCCCCGGCAGCATGCAGACCCCCAAGCTGGTTCTCCCCGCCTGCGGCGGAGCCTGCTGAGCGCCCCTGACTTAGGGGGTCCCTGCGCCCACCGGCTGCTCGGCGAGGGGGCCAAGCCGCAGGATTCTCCCAACCCAAGGGACGGCCGTCGGCCAGGCCAAGCAGGATGGCTCCGTCCAACACAGGCCCTGTCAGGCCACGAGCCTTCCTTCGAGGTGGAGCCCACCCGGGAGCCAGTGTGGAGCACAGAGCAGTGGGGAGGGTCCCGGTTCGGAGCGGGGGGCTCGCGGCCCAGACGCCCCTGGTTCCCGGCGGCTCCCCCGCGCAGACCCCCAGCATCCCGGACAGTCCACCGGGCTGACCCAAACATTCGTTCGCATGCTTCCACAGGATGCTACGGAAAAACCCAAGTGGGTTCTTTGGTCAAGCCAACACATGAGGTGTTTAGAACACAAGCTAAACATCCTCGGGATCGTAAGAAACGCGGCAACCAGGGAAGGTGGGGCGCAGGCCAGCGCCAGGAGGGCGGGGGTGGGGGCGGCCAGAGGCCCCAGCCGCGGGCACCGCGGTCCCTCCGAGCCTTTCAGTTCTTCCTCCAAGCTGCACACACCCTGATAGTCCCCAGCACAGGATCAGCCCTTCGGCGGCTGCAGGAGTCCCGGCTCCAGTTCCACGAGGCCTGCAGTGAGCACGGCCCCTCCAAGCGGCCTCACCGTCTCTGCCCCCCGCGCACTGGCATGCCCGTCTCACAGTCTGGACATCCTGCATGCTTCCCTCAAGACAGAAATCCCCCTTGGCTTAAAACACCCCTCCTCCCACCTGTAACAACTAAAAATATTCCACTTGCTCTTCGGCTTAAAAGCACCGCCCCTGTGAACATCCCCCTCCCCAAACCAGAAAACGAGGTTCCCCCCTCTGCTTGCCCACTAGCAGACCACTCACCCGACTGCATTACAGTCAGAGCGGAGAGGGATGCTAGGGGAGAGCTGCTTTGCTTTGTAACTCCACGCCTAGTACGTGGCAGGGCACAGAGCCTCACTGAGGGGAAAAATCAGCCGATGCGGCCGATACCCTGAGCCTTGAGATGCGCGGGGCAGAAGAAAATTCTGAAGAGCAGAGTCCAAATCAGTCCACACTGAACCCCTGGGAAGAATAATCATCTCTGTTCTACCTGCATTTTCTATGCGACTGGCTGGGGAATTTAAGTACGAAAACCACCTTCCCATCCTTCATTTCAGACAGCTGGTTCACAGGCTTCAGAGTGAAGGTGACTCTGTGATATTCTGTTCGCAGCCAGCGGGCCAGCTGCTCAAAATGCCATCTGACAATTTCCTCTTCTCGCTCCAGGAGAACAAACACCGCAGAGTGCAGGGCGCTAGTAATCCCTACGAAAGTACCGTCCATCAGATAAGAAAGGCAGAAATTGTTTTTCAAAAAAAAAACAGCTCGTGGAAAACTGCAGCGGGTTGCAGAACTCAGAACAAAAGAGGGCTAGAAACCACATATTCTCATTTAAAAACAGCGTCATAAATCTCAGCCGAAGTAAACAGCTTAATTAAAACACACAGCCAGTAGACCAGCGCGGCTGGCAGTGCGAGCCTTGTGATCGGGGCAGCAGGCTGACAGCGATGTGCTCTCAGCCCAAGCGACTCTCCCTCCCAGCTGTCCAGTCACGGCCAGCATCTGTCCTTGGGGACCGAGGATCCGGAGGAGGTCACTCTTACCCACCCACCCTTGGAAGGTCCCAAGGCTTAAAGGACATGAAAATAAGACAGGAACCAATGAAAGCTAACACACTGCATTTTCTTTTTGTGTCTGGATTGATTTTTTAATTAAAAATTCAAATGATCAAACAAATCCATGCCCTTGGTAGATTAAAACATTTCAAAAGTGCATAGCCTCAAGCTGGGTAACTGGTGATGAGCTGATACTCGTTGAAGCCAGGAGTGTGGGCGTGTACTGCACGAGTGTTTTTACTTCCGGAGGGGTTTGAAATTCCTTGACCCCCATTTTTTTTTTAAGATAAATATTTTTTGATGTGGACCATTTTTAAACTCTTTACAGAATTTGTTACACTAGTGCCTGTTTTATGACTTGGCTTTTATTTGTTTTTGGTCACCAGGCATGTGGGACAGCCCAGGGACGGAGCCGCACCCCTGCATTGAGAGGGGAAGTCAAACACTGGGTCGCCAGCAAAGGCCCAAGCCCCACTTTCCGAAGGAAGGCAGCATGAAGAGCTGTTTACGCATTCTTGCAAAAAATCTGCGACGTCCACATGCGCAGCTGTACACACATACTCTTACGAGAATTAGGGTCAGAATAGACATCTCATGTCGTTTTGCTTCAACAAGATGCTTGAATTCTCTCAGCCTGATGAGAACAAGGGAACAGTACAGATGGTGACAGAAAGAACAGAGAACTGGTTAGTTCACGCTACTGAACTGCACACTTTTAAATGGTTAACACGGTAAACTGTATGTCGTGTATATTTTACTGCAATAGAAAAAGACCCTATACTTAAAAAAAAGGAAGATCCGGTTAATGTAAAGAGAGTACGTATGATCTGGGGAGCCAGAAGGAATCGGTCTGAGGCCACACGCGCGCACACGCACACACAGCCACGGTGGCCACCTTCCCTAGCGGTGATGTCAGACGCTCCATCAGCAAGGCCCCTTTTCGGGGGGGTAGTGAGCAACGGCTCTGTGAATCAGGAACAGAGTCGGAGTCACAGGTCTACACAGAGCCCTCTCTCAGCCCATGCCAAGTCAGCCCAAAGCAAAGTCCCCCGTACGCTGAGTGTCTTGTCACCTCAGCGAACCGAGGTGGTAAACACGCCCGGGAAGGAAGCGTGCCTGATGCCGAGTCCCACGTATCAAGGGTTGTACCTGAGATCATGATGGAGGAGTGTCAGCAGAAATGACAGTAGCAACACGTCACATCTGAACAGACCCGAGCACCCTCCGAAAGAGCCCAGCAAGACCCCTTGTGAATCAGGCAGGCGTTGTCATCCTCGTGAGACAGGTAAGGAAGGTGACAGCGATGTGCTCAAAGCAAAGGTCAAAGTCGTGTCCGACTCTGCGGCCCCGTGAACTATACAGCCCGTGGGATTCTCCAGGCCGGAACACTGGGGTGGGCAGCCTCTCCCTGCTCCAGGGGATCTTCCCAACACAGGGATCAAACCCATGTCTCCTGCCCCCTGCGTGGAAGCCCAGAGTCTTAACCACTGGATTGTCAGGGAATTCCCCTCACACACACTTTGCCTTTTAATTCTTCACTGAAGTACAGCTGAATACACTGTTGTGTTAGTCACAGCCGAACGGCTCAGCTGTACGTAGAACAGATAAACAAGGTCCTACCAACAAACACTTTTAATGACGTGTGCATAACTGCTCACGAGGCCCTTTGAAATCCCTCATCTCATCCTTGAGAGAAGATGTAAATACAAGGTCAGGACAGGAAGGTCCCTAAGTCAGCCTTCCTTATCTCATTGGATCTGAGACTTCTCTTTGAATTCTTCCTCCACATGAGCATTTTTCTAGGCAGTCTCCAGTTCCGAGGAATAAGAAGCAATATCAGCCTCTCAGGTTCTGATCTCTTCCTCTGATGAGTCACAAAAAGGTACTCTTCCGGCTTGCAAAGTGCCTTTCCAAGAAGCTCCAAGAGCTTTTTCCAAACGTCATTATTTGTTTACATACCATACCCAGCAGAATCAGGCCTCTAAGTGCCATTTTACAAGTGAAGACACAAGCCCAGAAGGGTCTGTGGAACTCGCCGAGGACACAGAGGGACTCCCAGGAGCGGCACCGGGCCCTGAGCCCGCTGGGCCCACTCAGTAGGGCACAGGGCGGCGCCCAGGCTGCTCGGGCGGCTCGGACCCAGCCGTGCCTCTGTCAGGAGAGGGCCCCCGGCACCTCCCTCCCGAGACGCAGAGCTCTGCTCTTTACTCGAACAGCAGTTTGCGAACTGGGGCACCATCGCATCCCATCCTTCACCATTGGTCCCCAAGACTTGGCATAGGCCCGGTAAACCGTGCTGTTCGGGGGCAGCGAGTGGGGCCTCCCTGCCGGCCAGCGGTTAAGGCTCCACACTTCCACCGCAGGGAGCATGGGTTCGGTCCCTGGTTGGAGAACCAAGATCTTGCATGCCACGTGGTATGGCCAAAGAACAGAAAAAGAGAAAGAAAATATACCTTTCAGGTAGTAATAGGGACTGAGTTGCATCAGCTCCCAAATTCCACTCCTGCTTTCCTGATTCACTGTTCATCATCACTCACAGCGGAGCTGTGGAACCAGACCGACTAGGGCCCAAATCCAAGTAACCGCCATCACCTGCTGTGTAACTATGGGCAAGGCATTCAACTTCTCAGCGCCTCGACTTTCTCATCTATAAAATGGGAATAATAATGCACATGTCACATTGTGAGGATGAGATGAGAGAGTCTACGTTAAGCACTGGGCACACACTAGGCTCTCAATAAATGTCAACTCTTACTGCTGTTATTATCATGTAATATACTTTGTCAGATTGCACCAGAGCCCCATCAAATGCCACAAACTATGCACTTCAGTCGGTTTTTAGAACAAATGCAGTCCTCAGTTGACGACCACTGTTTTCTCGTATGGATGCAGGACTCTGAACTGAAGTTGCCTCGTGTCTCTGGGACTGAATCTCAGGACGATCAGGTGGGTTAGCAACTGCTGGAGATGCGGCTATTCTTTGTTAAGCACCTTCTTCTTGGGTGAAAGTTTATTTGCTCAGTCAGGTCCGATTCTTTGTGACCCCATGGACTGTAGCCCGCCAGGCTCCTCTGTCCGTGGGATTCTCCAGGCAAGAATCCTAGAGTGGGTTAGCTATTTCTCCAGGGAGTCTTCCCGACCCAGGGACTGAACCCAGGTCTCTCCTGCGTTACAGGCAGATTCTTTACCGTCTGAGCCACCAGGTAAGAGCAGAGAGAGCTCCGTCACTCCCTGCACACACAGCACGGCCTTGCTTTCTGTGGGGTTTGTTAGAATCCATCCCACCTCTTCTAAGGTTTCAACCAAACTGATGACTAAGATCACTGAACTGTTTTAACTGGCAAGAAGCCTCCAGCCAGCTAGTTCACGCCGTCCCCAACATCACCGTTTTACAGACAAGAAAACAGACAGAAATGAGGTGACCCGCCTGTGTTCTCCCTGCTGCAAGTTCAGCCTTGGAGTCCTGCCTCTGGCCCGGCCACCTGTGGACCTCGGCTGCTGGGAAGCCGCAGACAGGCTGCCGCTAGTCCAGCGCTGTGTCGAGGAGTGCTTTTCTTTAACCTAACTTCCTACCCATTTTTAAACTAGGTGTATCATTCGCTTTTGGCTCTGCTGGGTCCTCACTGCTGTCCGGGCTGTCTCTGGTCGGGGCGAGCAGGGCCACTCTCCAGCTGAGGCCAGGCTTCCCACCTGCCGGCTCCGCTGGTTGTGGGGCCCGGGCTCTAGGGCTCGGGGGTGGGGCGCATGGGCCCAGGGGCTCGTGGGCTCTAGCGTGCAGGCTCAGGGGTCGGGGTGCTGGGCTTGGGGGTGCGTGGGCTCTAGGGCTTGGGGATGGGGTGCGTGGGCCCAGGGATGTGTGGGCTCTAGCACGCAGGCTCAGGGGTCGGGGTGCTGGGCTCGGGGGCATGTGAGCTCTAGGGCTCGGGGCTCAGGGTTGGGGTGTGTGGGCTCTAGAGCACAGGCTCAGGGGTCAGGGTGCTGGGCTCAGGGCTCAGGGTTGGGGTGCATGAGCTCTAGCGTGCAAGCTCAGGGGTCAGAGTACGTGGGCTTGGGGCTCAGGGAGCGTGGGCTCTAGAGTGCAGGCTCAGGGGTCGGGGTGCTGGGCTCGGGGCGCGTGGGCTCATGGGTCGGGCCCGTGGGCTGCCTTGCTCTCAGGCACGCAGGATCCTCCCAGACCAGGGACCGAACCCCTGCCTCCTGCGTGGTGCGCAGACTCTCCGCTGGGCTACCAGGGAAGCGCAAGGAGCACGGACGAGAGCCCTGCACGTCTTCGCTGCCAACACCCAGGCCATGCGTCCCAACAAGACATTCAGTGCTGGAAACCGAAAACACCTCCCCTGAGGAAAAACAACGTGCATAAAAATTAAGTACAGAAGATCATGAGAGAGTAACTAAAATATCGTTCAAGATGCGATTCCTGGGTTTCCCAGGAGGCACAGTGGGAAAGAACCTGCCTGCTGATGGGGGAGACAAGAGACGCGGGTTCCACCCTGGGTCAGGAGGCTCCCCGGAGGCGGGCACGGAAACCTGCTCCGGTGTCCTCGCTGGGCAAGCCCGCGGATCGAGGGGCGGGTGGGCTATTGTCCACGGGGTGGCCGAGAGTCAGCCACCACTGGGCAGGCACGCACAAGCCCGCTCCCACTGGAATATACAAAGTACAGGCCGGGGGATGTGAGACGGAGGCAGATTCACGAGAGAGGAGGGCAGTGCAGGGGCGCAGCGACCCCCGCGACGGTCACCTGGAGGCCTCAGGGGCCACCTGCCAGCATCTAAGGCGGCAGGTCCGGGGGTCAGCGCGGGAGCAGCATCACGAACGGCGACCCCGCCGACGCGGATGCGGCTTTGGGGGCACCTTTGAGGACCACTGGGTTGGAGGGAAACAGAGGCAACATGGGCAGGGCATAAAAGGAAGACAAGGCGGGGAGGGGCAGGGCCCACGTGGACCTGGGGCGGGGACAGGCGGGGTCAGCGGGGGACAGCCTTTGCGGGGGTAGCTTCCAGGCCCTGGGGTGCCTTCCCCGGGAAGTCAGGAGCCCTGACCCTGTGGGCCTCACCACCAAGCTGCAGGGCCCCCACTTCCTTTAAACGTCTCCCCACTCGTTGGCTGATGCTTGCTTCTGTTTGAGGAGGAGCAGCGTCTTCCACCCACTTATAAGGTGTGCAAGGTTTCTTTTTTCCTTTTTAAAGACAGGCCTTTGGCTGAGAAACAGGCAATAAGCTCGCACACGTTAAACGTAACCTGTTGTCAGTCAGTTCAGTTGCTCGGTCGTGTACAACTCTCTGCGACCCCATGAACCAGAGCACACCAGGCCTCCCTGTCCATCACCAACTCCCGGAGTCCACCCAAGCCCATGGCCATCAAGGCAATGATGCCATCCAGCCATCTCATCCTCTGTCATCCCCTTCTCCTCCTGCCCCCAATCCTTCCCAGCATCAGGGTCTTTTCCGGTGAGTCAGCTCTTCGCATGAGGTGGCCAAAGCATTGGAGTTTCAGCTTCAACATCAGTCCTTCCAATGAACACCCAGGACCTATCTCCTTTAGGATGGACTGGTTGGATCTTCCTGCAGTCCAAGGGACTCTCAAAACTCTTCTCCAACACCACAGTTCAAAAGCATCAATTCTTCATCACTCAGCTTTCTTTAGAGTCCAACTCTCACATCCATACATGACCACTGGAAAAACCACAGCCTTGACTAGATGGACCTTTGTTGGCAAAGTAATGTCTCTGCTTTTTAATATGCTGTCTAGGTTGGTCATGACTTTCTTTCCAAGGAGTAAGCATCTTTTAATTCCATGGCTACAGTCACCATCTGCAGTGATTTTTGGGCCCCAAAAATAAAGTCAGCCACTGTTTCCACTGTTTCCCCATCTATTTGCCATGAAGTGATGGGACCAGATGCCATGATCTTAGTTTCCTGAATGTTGAGCTTTAAGCCAACATTTTCATTCTCCTTTTTCACTTTCATCAAGAGGCTTTTTAGTTCCTCTTCACTTTCTGCCATAAGGGTTGCTGCATATCTGAGGTTACTGATATTTCTCTCGGCAATCTTGATTCCAGCTTGTGCCTCCTCCAGCCCAGCATTTCTCATGATGAACTCTGCATATAAGTTAAATAGGCAGGGTGACAACATACAGCCTTGACGTACTTTCCTATTTGGAACCAGTCTGTGGTTCCATGTCCAGTTCGAACTGTTGCTTCCTGACCTGCATACAGGTTTCTCAAGAGGCAGGTCAGGTGGTCTGGTATGCCCATCTCTTTCAGAATTTCCCATAGTTTATTGTGATCCAGAGAAGCAAATAATATAAGTGATAGCTGTGAACCTGTCCCCATGTCGATGGGGAGGAAGTTTAGAAAGGAAGGTGTGTGATGCTTTTCTTTGGCCTCCCACACCACTTCTGGGATCGTAGATCTCCCACCAGAGATCAGACCCAGGTCCACAGCAGAAAAAGGGTGAAATCCTAACCACTGCACTGCCAGGGATCCCCTCAGACACGTGACTTTGAGGAAAGAGGAGGAAAGGGCTGGTCCAGCTAGGGAGAAGGGCGCTCAGAGCAGAAACGGGTTCAGATGCCGGCTTCTCCTTCATCGCAGGGGTGGATCTGTGGACGCCAGGTGCCATGTTGGCGCTGGGAGGTGTGAGGCCACCAGAACACTAGTGTGTGTGGTTTCTCTCTAGGTAGCGTGACCTAGACAGAGGGGGAATGGTCGGATGGCATCACCAACGTGATGGACATGAGTTTGAGCAAACTCTGGGAGGCCTGGCGTGCTGCAGTCCATGGGGTCGCAGAGAGTCGGACACAACTGAGGGACTGGACTGGACTGAACACGACCCAGAGGAAAGCTCTAACCAACTTAGGACCTCAGTTTCCTAATCCGGAGAAGGAGGCAGCTGACCAGATTTATCTCTAGACTTCCTTTCGACTAACTTCTCTCTTTTTTTTTTTTAATGGACATCCTGAAGAGCCTCCAGGGTAAGTCCCCACTCACCAGGTTAAACAGAACAGGCCGTTTGGGGCACATTTTGTACTGAAAACACCTTCCACAAACCACAGGGCTGAAGAGCATAACATAGCGAATTTCATTTCCTTCGGGCTTCCAAGTGAGGATGAACATATCATAGAGAATCCTGTGCTAGGCAGGCGGTCCAAACCCTGTCTAGGGTTACCGGCATCTATTTTCAGCTCCCAGGACAGACGCTGAAGCTGTCCAACTGCTACAAGCTTTGTGTGTGTGGGTCTAAAACAGGGAAGAGATGAAACAGAGTATTCCTTAGAAATATTCCAAGAGCCCTCCAGAGTGTTGTCAGGGACATCTGTGGTTATGGTGGAGGCAGCTTTCAGCGGAGGGGCTTGTGAAAGACTCCTCAACCAATGTACATTTATGGCGCTCCAACTGCATACCAGGCATAGCTCAAACAACAGCTTAGCATGGACTAATTTCCGTAACTGAAACGGATGTTGCTTCTTCAAATGAAAATGCTGTATCCCACGAGTACAGGACACACACACCCCAGTCACAGTCTCCATAATACTCCCAATCCAGTGAGAACTGCATCTATCAGCGGGGTTTTCCTTTTCACCTATTTCCTGTTTTAGCAAATGCACCACCTTCCTTTCTGCTTCTGTCTCTAGATTTATGCTCTTCCTTTGTCAGGGTCTGTTAAAGCCTAGCTCAACTCAATCTTTTTCTGTAATGTCTTCCCTCAACCACTAGATACGACCTGGTTTCCTTGACGACTCTATGACATATTTTTTACGATGCTCAGGTCTACTCATATACTATTTTGTATTACTTACAGCACAAATTGAATGAGGAAAAAACTCTCCTTCTTTCACATTTTCCAAAGTGTCTAGGACAAGGCTAACGGTAAATGATGCTCAGAATATGAGCCTGGGTTTCACCTTTGCTTTTAGTTGGACAGAGAGAAATCTGACCACGGAACGGAATGTACATTTGAGTCTCCAGTCTTGGGTCCTTTAGTGGCTGCAGCCCCATCCAGGCTGCCCTTGCTGGGCAGTACTTCAAAGTGTTCCTCCTTTGCCTCTCCGTGAACATGAAGGGGTACTTGGACCATCTCTGTGTGTTTGGTTCCTTGGAAAAGAAACGTTAAGCAGCTCTTCCCTCAGGAAGAGCCCACGCATCCTTCACAGAACGTGCACACACCAAGAGCCTGGTTTAGGCTCCAGGTCCGTCTGGTGCCAGGATCCAGGCAGGTCTGGGCAGGATCCACGGATGGAGGAGCCCGACCACCAGACAGCAGGGGAGTCGGGAGAAGGCCACGTGTCTGCAGCCCCAAGGCCAAGGAGCCAGACCCGAAGGCCCCGGTTTACTGACATGCTGAGAAAACACTTCTCTGCTGTGGGGAAAAGGTGACAAAGCAGACATGAAGAAGGGAAAACGGCCATAAATAAGTAAGTAATAAAGCCTTCTTTTAAAACATCTATATCATAAAGAGACAGAGAATACTGATAATTCCACACACACACACACTGGCTTCCATGGTAGCTCAGTTGGAATGCAGGAGACCCCAGTTTGATTCCTGGGTCCGGAAGATCCCCTGGAGAAGGGAAAGGCTACCCACCCCAGTATTCTGGCCTGGAGAATTCCATGGACTGTATAGTCCATGGGGTTGAAAAGTGTTGGACATGACTGAGCGACTTTCACTTTCATACACATAATTAAGAGACAAAAAAAGGTCACAGGAAAGCTGCTGAGAAGCATGCAATGGAGGGAGTTGATTGCTCCTTGGGCTTCCCAAGTGGCTCAGTGGTAGAGAGCCCGCCTGCCAATGCAGGAGATGCAGGAGTCTTGGGCTTGATCCCCGGGCTGGGAAGACCCCCTGGAGGAGGAAATGGCAACTCACTCCAGCGTGCTTGCCTGGGATTGCCTTCTTGACACCGTGACCCGGGCAGGTCCTCGACACACTTACAGCTTAAATTCTCATGCTACTTGTGCACCACTCTGGTTGCTGAACACATTTGCCGTATGTCTGTGTTTAACGGGCTCTGTACACACAACCTCAAGTTCCTAGACCCACAGGTACCTGGGTTTCAGCTCACTCAGACTGTTTGAGGGTCAGAGAGGAGAGGGCAGAGGGGCAGCAAACCATCGTCCGTGGCCACGAAGGGACTGCGCTGCCCGCGGGACAGGCTCTCGGTGCTGATCCCAGCACATGCAGTTTGCCACGTGTCTGAGTCCCAGCGTGGTTCTACACGACAATGAAGCCATATGCTGAGCACATTAGGGCTCATCGGGATTCCCATACTCTCCACCTTATCTGATTTTGCAAACAGAGAGAGGTGCTGAGTCCCTATCTCTAGACGAGAAGGTTTACTCTGGCGGCTGGAACTGACCACTAACAGCTTCCAAGCGGCAAAGCCACATATCACATCTAGACCTTACGATACCTCACGTACCGAGCCACCAGGCTTGTAGAGTATAGCTAACCTCATTCGTTAGTAAGAACATTCCTGCGTGACTGTGGCTGGTTATATCAGTGGTTGTAGCTGTAGTGTCACTGCAGACTTATGTTTTTATTTTCTTTTTTTAAATAAGCTCAGGAGTAATTTATCAGAAATGCTAATAAATAAGTCATGAACTAAAACAAAACTGAGAAAACAAAGGTAGACACATTACAAAAGAGATAAAGCATAAAAACAAGACACCTTACACATTATAATAAGTGAGAAAAGCTGGTCTAAACATCCAGATTTTTAGGAAAATACAAATTATGAAACTTGTCATAAGGAAGAAAAGGAGGAAGTCATAATAATCCTCTACTTTCGCCCTTTAATTCCTTATATATATGGTTTAATCAAACGTCACTGGCATCCAAGTGAGTTCTCTTTAAACTATTTTACATATGTATACCCATGGCATATTCATGTCAATGTATGGCAAAACCAACACAATAAAGAAAATTTAAAAAATAAAATAAAATAAACTATTTTACATTGAGTATAGCTGATGAACAATCTCGTGATAGTTTCAGGCGGACACAAGGCCCTCAGCCAAACATGCCCACATGTCCCTTCTCCCCCAGGCCCCTCCAGGCTGCTGCACAGCACTGAGTAGAGGCCCCGTGCACTCCAGAGGCATGTGTTGCCTCTGCACCCTAAACACAGCAGCGTCGACCCCAGACTCCCTCACCACCCTTTCGCCCAGCTCTCTGCCACGCACATATTCATGTTTTCCAAGGGTCCTCCATTACTGGGTAAGTGCCCCCAGGGACTCCATCCTCTCTCCAACTCCGCTGATGCGTATATGAAGAATCTGA
The DNA here is from genome assembly GCA_007570785.1 of Antilocapra americana. Classification (NCBI taxonomy): domain Eukaryota; kingdom Metazoa; phylum Chordata; class Mammalia; order Artiodactyla; family Antilocapridae; genus Antilocapra; species Antilocapra americana. Next base: position 10,818,395 of record ML661888.1, on the reverse strand, counting down.
AAACTCACCCAACTCTATGTAGAGCCCCAGATGCTAACACGGTCCCAAACACCTGTGGCTACTTATGAACTACAGCACTCACGACACAAAGGCAGCGTCTCCCAAAGACAGCTGGATGCCTAAAGGTCTCGCCAGCTCTCAGCCACGTTCTCCTGACACCTGTCACTTGAACTGCAGTGGACGCCCACAGCTGAGAAGTCACACTATTAATCAGGCAGCCAGAGGCAAGGGAGCGAAGCTCAAAGGGGACTCTCAGAACATCGGTGAGATTCCAGAAGGCCTTTGAAAGGCCCTTCCTAGTTTAAACTCACTCTGCTACTGCACCTGTGTCTAGCCTCTTTCCATCCCAGTGTTTGCTCACTGTGTGCACAGGACCGGGAAGCAAAGCCAACACAACAAACAAACTCTCGTTCTAGGTGCCAAGAAGCAAATGACATCTGCACTCTGTGAATTAGTGGGTTTTATGTTTATTTATTTTGGCCAAGGGGAAGGTGGGGTCTTAGTTCCCCAAGTCAGGGGTGACACCCGAGCCCCCCTGCATTGGAGCAGAGAGTCTTAACCACTGGACCACCAGGGAAGTCCCAACTGAAGGCATGTGTTTAAGCCTAGAGTCTGTTCCGAGGGGACTCATTTACATCAGTGTCTGTCCTGTGAGTGTCTGAGACATTAAGTTATTTGGTTTGGTCCTTGAGAAAACTTACAATGTCCCGCAAATCAGGCCCCACTCATCAGACTTGTAACTTTCCCACTGATTACATAACGATGGGACAAATACGCACTTTGATTAGACTGCTATTTGATCAACAGCCACTCAGGTTTCCAGGTTCCCTGCTTTCAGGGAGGAGTTGCAGACAGAAAGTGGAACCAGCCCTAAACACTGACCATGCATTTTGTTCTGTTTTTAGTGTATTATTTATTTTGGCTGTGCTGGGTCTTTGTCAGGTTCACAAGCTTCTCTGGGGGTGGTCCGTGTGCTTAGAAGCAGCATCTGGGGTATTAATCCCCCCCCAGAGATGGAACCTGGGCCCCCTGCATTGGGAGCACACAGTCTTACCTGTGACTCACCAGGGAAATCCCCAAATATGCATTTTAATAAAGGGATCTAATATAAACCAAAGAAGAGGGGTTTGTGTTAGTTTAATAGTAGAAAAAGAATCGTCTGGATGCAATTAATACGATAGTTGGTGAGCGTAAGCTCCTGAACAAATAAGATGAAACGGCACATCTGGGTTCGGAGCCGCACAATACAGTCTTCCCGGGACTACCGCGATTGTGTCCAAAACGCTTCTCCACAAAGACGAACCCTGCTTCCTCTCATCTATTTATTTGCTGCAATGACCATACCACCTAGTTTCCCAAATCTTCCCTGGACATTTAATACAAAGAAAGGATAAGCCCCAACCCACACCAAACTCAACCAGTGAAACTTTCCGCAGCGAGTCACGCTGTTGTTTAGTGGCTAAGTCATGCCGACTCTTGCAGCCCGACGGACTGAAGCCCACGAGGCTCCTGTGTCCATGAGATCTTCCACGCAAGAACACTAGAACGGGTTGTCTTTCCCTTCTCCAGGGGATCTTCCCAGCCCAGGGATCGAACCCAGTCTCCTACACTGGCAGACAGATTCCTTGCCACTGAGCTGCCCGGGAAGCCCTGAGGGCTCGTGGACCAACGGCTGAAGTCCAGGCGCCACAGCAGATGGCCAACTACCCCTGCTGCCTGTGCCGGCGGTGGGCGATCAGGACCGAGAACCAACTCCACTTGTCTTTGTACCACTGCGCTTGAGTCTTAAGGTTGATCACGGAACTTTTAGTTAATATGGTTTGTTGAAAACATGAGTTGAAGGTCAGGAAGTGAGCAAAAGAACAGCAAACATCCTGGGTGAAAAGTAAGGAGTGAGAACCTCAAAGCCAGATTACAAGGCGCCATCTGTGCTGAGGACAGCATGCCTTCTTACTTTGCATCCCACGGTCCTTCCAAATTTCACAGTTGATTCCAGAATCAGCATCGACTCCTCTGATCCCTCTCGTGACTCTAGGTCAGGGAGCACCGTGAGGACAGGGGTGTCCATGCACTGCATTCCCGCTGTACTGTCAGAGCCGAGCGCCCCACTGGGTCTCCACCAAACAACATGCACAGAGCTCGCCGGACACAAGGCATTTCTAGGCGCCCTTCCCTCTCCCACCTGCACACGCCCACCCAGCAGCGCTCCCGCTCTCCCCGCTCACCCGCTCTCCCCGCTCACCCTTCCCCACCAAACCAGCTCCTCCTCCCGAACACCCACCCGACTTCCAGGAATGACTCCCTGCCTGTTCCAGCCACCGGGGTATCTTTGGCCATCCTGGACTAAGAGGCCAGTTTCTTTACCCATGGTTTTCCCACTGCCAGGAATCCGCCTTCTGCCTCCCACTTCCATAAAACCTGCTCATCTGCCCTCTTGTCCGACGAAGCCATCGCCTCCTCTCCTAGTCACGGGGAGTTCTCTGTAAAGCTGTTGCTTGAGTTCCCCAGGGTTCTTCAGAACGTTCTGTTCAACCATCCTCCATTTATTCTTGGAGTCCTAGCCTACTTCTCTACCTAAAAAGTTGTCTTCTTAGTGCGAAAATCACGCTGTTTATTTCCTGATATCTTTTCCAGTGCAAACAAGAGCTGGCCCCACGAGCTCCCAATAAATATTTGTAGGCTGATTAACTAAAGATAAAATATAATCAATCAGTAGGCATGTGTATTAGAAATTTTTCTGGGAGGGAAAGATTTTAAAAAGGGTATATCTAGGTTCTTCTGAAATATGCAGAAGAAATCTGTATTCTATGCATACATACCAGTATATAATCTTTTTTTTAATTGAGGTATACTTGATTTAACAATGTTGCGTTAGTTTCTACTATGTTGCAAAGTGATTCACTTATACATATATATGCCCATTCTTTTCCATATTCTTTTCCATTATGGTTTATTACAAAATGTTGAGTACAGTTCCGTATGCTATACGGCAGGACCTTGTTTAATTTATATACGGTAGTATCTGCTAATCCAAAACTTCTCATGTATCCCTCCCCTACCCTATAATTTTAACTAATCCATAATGAAATGTTAATTGTGCTTTTTAAAAAGTTCATACACCGCATTAAGTCTTATTTAAATTCATTCATTAGCTGCAAGGACTGTGACAGACCTTTTGTGTGTGCTGCTGTGTGAAGAAGGCAGTTCTGTGCCTAGAAGATCATAGACCCTTATTCTTGAAAGTCAAAATAGGAAAACCCGCTTTCGACGCCGCTGTCATTACCCTTCAGAGCGCTGGCGGGTCAAGGATGGCCCTCCCTCTGCCCGCCCGGGCACACAAGGGCTGCTCACCGCTCTGGTAGGCCTTTCATCGGTGCCAAGCGCTTCCAATGCCACTCTGATGAGTCACTCACCGCCAGCTCCCCGGGACACGTGGGCACAGTGCTGCCCCCGTTGAACAGCACAGATGCCCTTGGGAGCTCAGAGAAATTCTGAGGGGCTCGCCCTCCGTAAGATAAATGGCGGGAGCCACAGCTTGAACCCGGAGCTCTGTTGTTCTGCTTTGGGTCCTGGGAAAACCCACCAAGGTCATCCTTCAGGAAAGCCGGGGGGCGTCTGTCACCAGTTCACCACTTCGGGCTTACTCTCCAAAGAACGTGGAGGCCCCTCAGTTGTGTCCGACTCTCTGCAACCCCATGGACTATACAGTCCATGGAATTCTCCAGGCCAGAATCCTGGAATGGGCAGCCTTTCCCTCCTCCAGGGCATCTTGCCAACCCAAGGATCAAACCCAGGTCTCCCGCATTGCAGGCGGATTCTCTACCAGCTGATCCACCAGGGAAGCTATCAGGGAGGCTTACTCTCCAGCCACACTGTTGGGTGCCTAGTAATGCAAGGAACAGTGCCAGACAGGGGAGAAACAGCCGTGAGAAGGACTAAAGCCCGACTTCCCTCGTGGGGCTGAGCGTCTAGACAGCGGCTTCCGCAGGAGGAACCCAAGACCATCCTTTGGGGTGTGGCTAAACAACACCAGAACATCTGTATTTATCTCACTTTACAAGGAATTTTTTAACTTTCTATTTTGTGGGTATGTTTATGATATGCATAATGCTTCCATACAGCAGTCCATGGGTATCACAGGCAATACGCTGACGTTGGGGGGAATTTATGCTCAAAATATCGCACAGGTACAGACGGGCAAGCAGGACATTTGAGAACCGATGGACCGCAGGACAGCTTGGACTTCCCTGAGCACGCTATGACATGCCCCAGCTTCAAGCCTCTCTACCTGCTCTTTTCTCTAAAAGGCATCTCCTCCCTTCACCGGCCTCCTTTCCTCCTGGAGAAGCGGAAAGGAAAGTGAAAGTGAAACTCACTCAGTCATGTCCAACTCTTTGCAACCCCATGGACAATACAATATATGGAATTCTCCAGGCCAGAATACTGGAGGGGGTAGCCTTTCCCTTCCCCAGGGGATCTTCCCAACCCAGGGATCCAGCCCAGGTCTCCCGCATTGCCGGTGGACTCTACCAGCTCAGCCACCAGGGAAGCCACCATGTAAGGTACTTTTATGTCTAAGGACCCTGAAATGTGAAGATTCGGTGTGGACACCAAAGTGGCATGGTCCTCTAGAGCGCCTCTCCAACCGACTTTTTAAAATTTCATCTGAATGCATCAGCACTTAGTATTAGGTGTAAAATAACCCCTCATTCAACTTAACAGAGATGCATTCTAAGCTTTCACCACTGAACACAACTTCAGTTGCCCTTGTTGGGGCATCAGCATCACAAAGATGAACGTGGGTTTTGGAATCAAAACCTTAAATCTGAGTCCTGCCTCCATCACTGAGTAACTGTGTGTCTTTGGCCCAAGTCACTTAATCATCTCCCTGAGCTGCATCTATTTCATCACTTAGCAAATTTTTTTCCATGTACTCATCTTTGTGGGGACATAACAGTGAACAAGAACTTCAGTAAAGCGTCTAAATTTCTTCTAAACCAGAATAATCACTCAGACTCCTCCTAACTCACAGGTTAAGGATCAAGAGAATGTTAAGAATCAATACAATGACACATATAAAATCTCTTTCTAAAATTTTTTTAAAAAGGAATTTACATGTTTGTTGTTGTGATTTGTATCACAAATACTTATCACATAAACTCAGATAAAGGAAAGAACTGTTGTCATGGCATTTTTTTATGTATCCATCTCACCCAGCAAGCACTCTGAATCCACAGACCAAAGGCTCACAGGATGACTTCCTCCCATTTTTTCTGAAGGCGTCTGAACCATCATCTGGTAGGTGCTGTGATCCACAAGGCTGTAATTATCACACATAATAGCATCTGTGAAAGCTAAAAATATCGATATGTCTGTGTGGCATCTTACACGCAACTGCAAGACTCTGAAGTGGGGTTTTATGTTTGCACCCAAATAGGGAGCCAGTTAAACAGCACACTGAAGTGAGAGGCTACAATATAAACAGGCCAAAAATGTCAACTGGCTCGTGATAGAACTGCGTAAGTGTCCTTGTCCATGAAGAGATTTAAAACTGCACACGACAAAATGAATTAAATAAAACACCCTGCTTCTTATGCTCAATGTCACGTCTAAAGCAGAGAGAAGTTCAATTCCTAAAACCTCAGTTTCCCTGTTTTTTAAGGAGGAAAGAGAAAAATGAAATTTCATGACTTCAAAACTAAAAGCAATTTCACTTTCCATAAGGGATCAGTCAACAAGCATTTATTTATATTCTACCCTATTCCTAAACAGTGGAGATGCCACGAGTTTCAAAAATAGAATTGCATACAGCCTTCTACATAACAAATGTGGTTGCAAGTCAAACACTTTGTAGGAGTAAGCTCAAACAAACTGGAGGGATTGTAAGATGATTATTCTATTCCAAGCAGAGTTAGTCTTTGCTGACACTTTGTAGCCAACAGTATTTTATATAAATATCCCTGACTCTGCTTTTAGCACAAAAAAGGAAAACTAAAAAAATACCTTCATGTAATAGGTATCTGTGATCTCTGTTAGACGCCTCACTCCTGGTACTAGTTTCTGTGTCAATGATGGTTATGAGAACCCAAAACTAATTCTGGCTAATTTAAGCAAAAAGGGATTTTACTGAAAGGACATAGAGGCTCTTACAAATTTGGCAGAAGGCTGAAGAAGGAAGCTTAGAAAACAGGAACTGTATACAGTACTCTGAGAATATGCCTAAGACTCTCACTAGGGGAGCAGGGGCAACTGCTGGAAGGGTTTCTAATCAGACAGGCGAGAAAGTCTGGGTGACATTCAGGACCTTCGCGATGGGCGGACCCTGCAAGATATCTGCTTGCGTATCTGGCGACGTGGTCCCGGCTGCTGCGCCGTGCGGGGTCCGCCGTCCCCGCTGTGGCAGCAACACCTTTAGCTGCTGCATGCAGACCCAGCGGCGGTGCGTGGGATCCAGGTCCCGACCAGGGGTCACACCGGGGTCCCTGCATTGGGAGCCCAGAGCCTCAGCCTCTGGGCCACCGCGCAAGTCCCCGCAAGACTTGGGCTAGCAAGTTTCTGTGAGCTATACAGCGATTTGAAGAATATAAACTACAGTGGATTCATAACAGATTTGTTAGGTTTTTTTTTTTTTAAAGGTTTTACACAGCAAAAGCTATTCCAATTGCTGATGACAAAAGACTTGTCTCTGAAAATAGATACTTTATCGAACTGAGGCTCTTGACTAACAGTTTAAATACAGATTTCTGCATAGATGTAAAGCATCAACTTCTATAAGTTTATGGTAAGTGTCTACATGAATGCGGATATGCCTTCTTTCCTATCTGACACACGACTTTTCCCACTAACAGGACACATGGAGATGAATGGAGAAAAAGCAGGTAATTCCTTCTTTATTCAGTTCCTAGATTAGGTCCTGAGACCAAGAGTCAGAATTTACAGGGGAGAGAAGCGTTGTAAGTGGTTAAAGTGCAAACCAGCTAAGTAATGACTCATCTCTAGTGTAATTTCTTGTTTAGTGCTACGAGAATTCTGAAAACCTCTGTATACACACAAGCAACTGTTCCATGAAGGACAAAAACAAAGAAAGTGCTGTATCACAGGAAAAGGAGACGTTAGAGAGCGACCTTGTAACCGTGACTCTGCTCTGCTGCCTGCAGCGGCTCACAGAGGGCTGGTGAAGGGAAAAAAACGTGAGAAAATAGAGCAAGCTTTTCACGTTTGGTTAAAACAGCAACATACACAGTCTTGACATGGTTTTTACCAAAAGGACTGTGGGCTTCCGGGCAAGAGTGCACAGAGGGCACGAGTGTGCGTCACACACACACTGTCCACGTCACCTTCTGCCACAGGCCACAGGCCCTAGGCGCACACGATGGGGAAAACAACTAGCAGACAAACAGTTAGGGTTCTCTATGGCTACTCAGGTAACGACGTCACTGTCTTTTCCTCTCAGGAAACTTGAAAATTCTAGCATTATGCCCAAATTTCACCTGAGAGCTCAGAAAATCTTTATACTTATGCTGTCTTGAATTCAAAATTCCCCAACCCTACAAGTTTTGCATTCTTCCAATCCTAAAATCAACACCTAAACTACAAGACCTATTTCCCTACAAATCTAAAGGCTTGGTGTGAAAAATTCAGTTATAAGTGTTAATGCCTTATGCGTTCCTACAGAGAAAACCAGAGGATCTTGACCAAAATGCCCAGTGCTTATTCAGCTGTTTCAGTGGGTGCTCTTTGAGGACGAGTCAAAATCTCTGTATCAGGCTATTTACAGGATCTACAGTTAACTAAGTAAAAGTTTATTCCAGCTCTAAACAGAAGGTGAGCAATCCCTTTGAAAAGCTCCAAAATAATATTTGGAGAATCTTTTAATGTTTCTTGCATGAGATCCTAATATTAATCCAGTTCTCACATGCAAAACATAAATCTGGGGATATACATCTTTTATGTCGCTGAGAAGCAGTAATAAATAAGTATGCTTCTAGAGCCCAAAATGGGACCTGCTCGCCACACATTCCAGAACTTCTAATATTTTTAGCTAATCCACAGGTGAAGCGCATTACTATTATCCTCAAGTAAAACACACAAGCTAACCTGACACGGTGCGCGCACGCGCCCATCAGATGCTTCCTGGTATCGAGCCTACGCAGCGCCGCAAACAGCCACTGAGTCACACAACTAACCGAAGCTGTCACAGCTCGTAGATGTGCCTTTAAAAAAAAATGTGTTTTGGCTGCACTGGGTCTTAGCTACAGCTCATGGGATCCTCGCTGGGGCATGTGAACTCTTGGTTGAAGTACGAGGGATGGTTTCCCAGCGGGGACCGAACTCAGGTCCCAACACGGAGAGCACCGAGCCTTTCCCACTGGACCACCAGGGAAGTCCCTATAGCTTTCAAATATTTCTTAATAAAATTTTCAATGTATTAACGCTGCTCCTCATCTTTTTCACGTAAGAATTATTATATATCTAAATTTAACTTTTGCCCAACACAGAATATTCAGAGGCAAGTCAAACCTCAAAGGTCCCAGCCAAAGGAAGCTGGGTATTAAGCAATTAATAACAGGGCTAGAGGTTAAAAGACCGAACCGAGTTTGACTTTTCAGCTAAACACCCTCATTTATAAAATAAGGTAAAGTTTAAAGTCCTTGTTTCGAAACTTCAGAGTAAGTCAAACTGCCCTTGGCGCGTTGAAATGCCTCCCCCTGGATTTTAGGCAGAGAAGGGCCAGGTCTAACAAAGCATAAGGTGGCATACGTCCCCTAGAGCCCCCCTCAGCCTGCCGGCCGGGGGCTGCCCTGGACTGGCGCCTGCTCTCTCCCAGCAGGAGGGGCTGCAGCTTCAAACCAGCCCTGCAGCCCGGGGGGCGCACCTGGCACCCCCAGCTGTCAGGAGCCGGGGCTCACGGGGTCCGAAATGCAGGGATGGCCCCGGTCCAGGAAGCTTGGGGAGCGGGGGTCAGGGTCCTCCCTGCGGAGCGGAACCAGGCAGTGGGCCAGGCCGCTCCAGGCTTACGCCTGACGCCGAATGACGGGGGGCGGAGGGCGGGTCACCCCAGGAACAGTTCTCTTTAGTCCCCGCCATGAACCACAGGGTCCACCTTCTCCCCCTCACTACGCAGGGACAGACACTGGAAGGGCTGCAGACGGCCTGGCGCGTGTCGACGAGGCCCCGGCGGGCTCCAAGCACCCGTCCCCTAAGCCACGGGGGTCCGCCCGCGAGAGCCGCACGCACCCTTCAGAAGCTGCTGGATGATCTGGTGGTCCAGCGGTGAGGTCCCTGCGTTCCCAGCGCAGGGCATTCAATCCCACACGCCCTGTGGGAAGGCCAAACAAAATTAGAAGGTGTCGCCCTTTGCAGACAGCTTCCATTCCTAAGTCTGAAGGGGAACAGGAGGCAGGAATGCAAACACCGCCCTCCTCCAGAAGGCCCATCAAACTGGATGCAGGCTCTCAGAGAGCAAAGCATCAGCCCTGAGAGAAACACACTTCCCTCGACTAATCCTGCTGGCGGGAGGTGGTCCAGGCCACACAGATAAAGAGGCCTGAAAACATCTGCATGCCAGTACATGCAGTTTTTTTTTTTTTTTTCAATGTCACTTCTTGTATTGGTCAAAACGGTTGCAGAGTGCAACTAGATTCAAGGGAAGGGGAAACAGACTCCAGATGGTGGGGTGGGGTGGGGGGAGTGTCATAAAATGTCACCACTTAAATTCAGAATAACCAGATACATAATTATAAAATCAGAATTACTCTCTTTCAATGCTTTGGAATATTTTCAGTTCAGTTCTGTCTCTCAGTCTTGTCCAACTCTTTGGGACCCCGTGGACTGTAGCACGCCAGGCTTTCCTGTCCATCACCAACTCCTGGAGCTTGCTCAAACTCATGCAGTGTTAAGCGACACACTGACTATCTCAGCTTTAACCTCTGAACAGACCAGCAAATAGCTCTACATAAGTGTCTTTTCCCTTTTTTACATGTTGTACTCTTATCTCCATAAAGGTCTATCTCCCAGGAAGCCCCAAGCTGCATCATTTAATATTTACTGCTATGCTGTTATCAAGATGAGCATTTTTGACTACAGAGTAAAACAAACAAACAAACAAAAAATTGGGGGTGTTCTTTTAAGGAATCTAGGCTAAATTTCATTAAAAAATCTTTTTTCTTCCGCATAAGCCACCAATAAGGACCAAAATGATCTCCCCAAATGTATGCCAGATTCCATAAGCGTGACTGCAATGCTAATGGAGGCCGACCCCTCACGACCGCAACACTTAGAAGCTTGTGGGGAGCACGCTGAGTCCCGGCCACGAGCAGCTTTCTCTGGCAGAGGGCAGGTCAGCTAAGGAGCATTTGCTGGGTAGGCAGGACATCAAAGGACTGAAAACGTTCAGATAATCCCCAATCCTCACAGTGCTCAAACTCCACCCTGAATAAACATTCTTCCAGAACTGCTGACAAAGAGCCAAAGCAGCTTCCTCTCCTTCCCTGTGTTCCCTTTTCAGAAATCAAGTTATCTAGCAGCAAAGTAACCACCCAAGGTGGCGCTGCAGCAGGACAACGGAAGCGAGTCCCTCTGGCTCATTAGGCTTGGAAATAATCGGACGGCTTGTCCACCGGTACCTGGGGTCTGGTCTCCAAGGCGCTCCTGGCCCTGACCCCACATCCCACCTGAGAGGCGGTTCTGCGGGTGAGGACAAAGACCTGGGAGCCACGCTTGGCTCTTCTTGGCTTCAAGCCCTGATTCCTGCCAAGTCAGCAAATGGTGAACACGCAGGCAGACACACTGGCTCCGAGCCCCGCTTCCTAGATTCCAAGGACGCTTCTCGATGGGTTTCTCCAGAGCGCTTCTCTTTTGCAGCCAACACGGGCGTAAGACAAGTCCCAGTTTAGACCATAGTTCCTTGTCAGGACTCGAGGACAAAAGGTTTACTGCAACGGTGCACACGCCACCCCTTCTGAAGACTAAGAGCTAAACTCATGCGGTTACTACCCAAGAATAAAACCAGAAGAACAAATATGGATCTGCTTTTGTTAGTTACCTTTACAGTAAGATGCGGTGCAAAATGGACGCCAACATCGCTATCGTGAATTCAACGCAATCACGCAACGAGATATAAGCTTAAACCTTCCTGACAGTGGCGAAAACCTGCCTTCTTGACCACTGAAGGTACCTATTTCCAGTTTCTGAAGAAGGCAGGAGAAACACTAAGAAAATACACTAAAACGCAAGACCTGAAAGACCTTACTTAGTTATGTAAGTAAAGAACATTTTTGCAGCTTCCCCAGAAAGTCTGCAACTTAATTATTCCTAAAGCAGCTGTGCTTAAACAAGGAGATGACTTTTCTACAGCTTTGGTTGGGAGTCCTTCTGGGTGGAGGTGTTATGTGGAAAGACATCAAAACCCAAGTGATGCAAAAATCATTCTCTGCAATTTGAACCTGAGCCACCTCCAATTTAGTCATCTGTTGAGAGTTTCATTTTACTTCTATTACTGAGAAAAACCCAAACACCAATTCCAATTCAGACAGTGGGGAGGGGTGGGAGGTGAGGGAGGGAGCATGTGGACGGTGAGCAGGCAACCATCAAGATGGGGAGGCTTAGAGGGACAAGGACTTGCAAGCACTCGAGTCCAGGACATATGCCCACATCTCCTGTGTGCATGCGTGCTCAGGTGTGTCCAACTCTCTGCAGCTCTATGGACTGTAGCCACCAGGCTCCTCTGTCCTGAAATTCTCCAGGCAAGAATGCTAGAGTGGGTTGCCATTTCCTTCTCCAGGGGGTCTTCCTGGCCTAGAAATCGAACCTCCGTCTCCTGCATTGGCAGGTAGATTCTCTACCACTGAGCCACCAGGGAAGCCCCAGGAACGACTCCTAACCTTTCCCAAATTGTATCTTCCTGTGGCTTTTCTGTGAGCAGCTTTTCTTCTCTATACACTCCCTACTTCGCAACTTTATTTCTCCTAAAATTTGGCCTTAATGACATCATATGCCATACAATTTTTTTCCAGTGTTTTCTCATCACTGAGGCCAAGTGGTCTTTTATGAAGGACACTGGGCTCATCCCCCAACACTCAACGAGTCCGTCACCATGGCAGGCAGCTATGACCCCACCTGTAACCCCAAGGTGGGGGGCAGGCGTCCTGCTCGACTTCGGGCAATCGCCGGGACACCATCCTCCCTGCTGCACCGCTGCAGATGGGTAGCCGGCGAAGGACTTTGCTATCTTACTGTGTCTTAATATCTTGCGAGTCAAGATGATCCAAGAACATGAAAGCGCCTCAAAGCTTGCATTTTGGGGCGTAGATGGTTGACGGCAGGCAATTCTCTCTTTGATCTTTTTCCTTTCTTTCTGGCCATTCCCTGTGGCATGCAGATTTCCCTGCCCAGGGATCCAACCTGAACCCCTACAGCAGGAGCACAGAGCCTCCCCACTGGGCCCCCAGGGAGTCCTCTCTGCTCGACCTGGACTGGCGCTGGAGGCCAGCATCAGGGTACAGAAGAAGCCTTCATGCAGGCAAAGCAAAGGCACAGAGAAAGGCAGAATCAGGATAACTGGAGAGAAACAGACCTGGGTTCTCATGTGAAGTCCCCTCGCCTCTGAAATTCAACATCACAGAAGCCAAGAAACTCCCTTCACCGTTTAAACCACTCCAACACATCACTCTTCTTATACTGTCCCCATATATTATTTAAATGCATGTATCTTTGCCCCCTCTCCACCCGGCTTAGTCTGTGAGTTGAAGGCAAGAGGATAGGCCTCACTTCTTGACCGTTTACAGACTCATTTCCCTACTTGTCTGCATCTAACAGAAACCCTCAGGGGCCTGGATTCCACACCAAGCTCCTGTATTTATGGTCAAAGTGCTCATGCCTCCGTTTCTTTCATTTAAATATAGGGAGAATAGAATTATTCCCAGGACTCACTAACAGTGAGTACACCACGGGCTCGGGACAAGGCCTGATCCTGTGCCGCTGTTACTGTTCACTGAACGCCTGAGCTGCCCAGCCCTCCCGCTCTCTACTAGTGACCGCCCTGCTCAGCCATGACTATCATCGTCTCCAACCCCTCAGCAGCAAACGTCCCTACACACTCAGGGATGTTTGTACTGAACCAGTCTACTGTCCAAGCCTCCTAGGGACGAGGGGCCCACTCAGGGCCACCCAGAACCTGAAGCGCAGGCGCCCTGTCGCGGGGTCTGGCATCGCCTCTCGGCGCACCCCGGCGAGGCAGGCCCCTGGCCTCCGTCTCTCTCCTGTCACTGCCCCCTCTTGCTCTCTAGGGGTTTCCCGGGCGGTGTTCGTCCCTTACGCTACAAGCGTGGCTTCCGTTTCTAAGTGTCCTTCTCTGCCAAAATGACGGACAGCATCCTCAAGACTCCCCATCCTTCGATTTTCAATCCTTTATTTTCAGTGTCTCTCAATTTTTATATTTATTGTAAATATATGAATTTACTACATTATAATTATTGTGTGTTCAGGTTTTAAAGTAAGTTTACTACCCAAAGGGACCTGAGACAGTAGACTCCTGTAATCTGTGCTACTTGTCCCTCCCTGCACTGGCACCCTTGCAGAGTGCCCCCGGGGTATCCACCTCTACCTGAACTCAATTCTGCGGCAGGACAAACACAAATGAAGAAGGGACACTTGACTTAAGCAGGTCCAGAAACGCTATCTTAGGAGTCATGCTCTTTTTATTATTTCACACTAGCGTATTTCACAGTTTGGAAACCTTAAACCATAAAAGCGAAAACTAAAGTTTCTGATCCATAGGAGGCCACAAGTGTGCTTGAAACCTTGAGGGAAGCAGAGGAGTGGAGGTCCTCCTCCCCAGCACCCAGCGCACGTCTGCCCTCTAGGTGGGCTGGGGATGATCAGGGAACAGTGATACGAGGCCGAGAGGGATCCCGCGTGGATACGGCAGGGTAACAGCCTGTCATGCTGCTGCTGAAACAGCTTTTGGCTTCAAAAAATGAAATCTAACCTTTGCTTCAGCTTTGCATGTCTGCTGAACATTTCTGGAAAGGAAAGGGAGGTAAGGACTCCATGGATGACAACTCTAGAGTACATGTTTCGGGAGACACGTAATTCCATACGCACATGGCATCATCTGGTTATTCACACCTCCTGGATTTCCAGCCATGGGGCTCAACATGTTGTTTGAGTTGATTTTCTGTCTCTTGCAGCCAAAAGCACTCAAAGCTATCGTCTGTCTTAGTCAACGCTCATCACAGGGTGCATTTCACCGTATAAGTTTTATCTCAAGAAAAATCTTGCCGCAACATGGATGTTACTAGAGACTGTTAAAGTGCAGTAAATCAGACAGAGAAAGATAAATATCATAAGACACCACCTACATGCTCAGCCGGTAAAGAATACGTCCGTAATTCAGGAGACCCCGGTTTGATTCCTGGGTCAAGAAGATCTGCTGGAGAAGGGAAAGGCTACAGACTCTAGTGTTCCTGCCTGGAGAAGTCCACGGACTGTATAGTCCATGGGCTCTCAAAGAGGCAGACGTGACTGAGCGACTTTCCCTTTCATTTCACATGCAGAATCTAAATATTGATGCATGGAAGTGAAAGTGTTAGTCACTCAGACGTCTGACTGCCGTCCCAGGACTGAAGCCCTTCAGATACAAACAGCCTCATGCCTACCAAAAGGGAAGGTGTGGCAGAGGAATAAATTCAGAGTTTTGGAATTAACAGACACACACTGCTATATATAAAACAGAAAAACAAGGACTTACTGTATAGCACAGGGAGCTATATTCAATATCTCATAATAACCTATGACGGAAAAGAATCTGAAAGAAGTGTATATATAACTGAACATAACTAAACATATATATAACTGGGTCACGTCACTGTACACCTGAAATTACCTCAACACTGTAAATCAACTATGAAAGTGGAGTGGAGTCGCTCAGTCGCGTCCGACTCTTCGCGACCCCGTGGACTGCAGCCCACCAGGCTTCTCCGTCCATGGGATTCTCCAGGCAAGAGTACGGAGTGGGCTGCCACTGCCTTCTCCAGGGGATCTTCCCAACCCAGGGATCGAACCGGAGTCTCCCACATTGCGGGCAGACGCTTTACCCTCTGAGCCACCAGGGAAGCCAACCATACTCCAATAAGAAAGAATTAATGAATCAATGAAGTCCTACTCTTTTTCAAATTAAAAAAAGAGAATCATAAACAAATAGTACAAGCCAGTAAATTTCATGTTGAAGGTTTACAAAAAGTGTATTATTGTCTGTAACTTATTCTGAAATGATAAAAAAATAAGGTGAACTGATGACTAGACAGAAGGATGGATATAAAGACAGTTATGTGATAAAGCAAGCATGGTGGGACATTGATTGTGAAATCTAAGCGGAGGCGATGAGGATTCTCACTGTAGAATTCTCTACACTTGTCTGTATGCCTGAAAGCTTTCACAATAAACTGTTGGAGGGAAAAGCTCTGATTCGCTCACGTTCCTTCTTTGAATGTCCTTAAACACTCCAGGGTAATGTCTGGCTCTCACAAGTATAGGGGCAGGGTGTCTTCTATCACGGCACCCAAGGCGTACTTGTCCTCTTTCACAGAGACAGGCCACACCCACTGTTAGGTGGGAGTACCAGAGCCTACAACAGGTCACTAACAAGCTGAGTTCCAACAAATGCGAAGAAAAAGGAATCCCGGTTGTGCATCAGGTAACTGCCGTAAAACCTCATCCCAAATAAATTAAGTCTTGTTGTGTTTTTAAGAAGAAAATAGTACAAGTAGGAGCTTTGGTGAAATCTTAGGTTATCAAGCTTATTACAGCCTAACTTAAGATGATATAAGAGGTGCGGAATGAACCACAGGGGACAAACCTCTGGCTTTTGCAGTGAATCATGTAGTGAAAGTCATTTTCATCTATGGAAACGTTAAAGCACAAAGGTAAGTAGAATTTCTATAAAAATACTCAATGAAAATAGGATACAAGTTTACCCCATTCTCCTTTCCTCCTGGAGAAGAGGAAAGGAAAGTGAAAGTGAAACTCGCTCAGTCGTGTCCGACTCTTTGCAACCCCAAGGATGATACAGTCCACGGAATTCTCCAGGCCAGAATACTGGAGGGGGCAGCCTTTCCCTTCCCCAGAGGACCTTCCCAACCCAGGGATCCAGCCCAGGTCTCCCACATTGCAGGCGGATTCTTTACCAGCTGAGCTATGAGAGGAAAGGAATCGGGAAGGAAAACAGGATTTCTAGAATTCAAAACACTCACACTTTACTGGACTTTGTATATGTGCCTGAAAACAGTGTCAGTTCAGTTCACTTGCTCAGTCGTGTCCGACTCTTTGCGACCCCATGAACTGCAGCACACCAGGCCTCCCTGTCCATCACCAACTCCCAGAGTCCACCCAAACCCATGTCGCTTGAGTTGGTGATGCCATCCAGCCATCTCATCCTCTGTTGTCCCTTTCTCCTCCTGACTTTAATCTTTCCCAGCATCAAATGAGTCAGCTCTTCGCATCAGGTGGTCAAAGTATTGCAGCTTCAGCTTCAACATCCGTCCTTCCAATGAACATCAGGACTGATTTCCTTTAGGATGGACTGGTTGATCTCCTTGCAGTCCAAGGGACTCTCAAGAGTCTTCTCCAACACCACAGTTTGAAAGCATCAATTCTTTGGCACTCAGCTTTCTTTATAAACAGTGACCTAACTTTGTAAATAGAACTGCTTTTTTGATAAAAAACTAACCTAGGAGCCTCAATCGAAAATGTGCTAAATTCTCTTAAGATGGAAAAAACAGTCGTTTCTTAATATATCTTTTTAGTCGATTTGCACATTTATACCCTGGTGGTTAAGTCGCTAAGTCATGTCCGACTCTGTGCAACCCCATGGACTGTAGCCCACCAGGCTCCTCTGTCCATGGGGCTCTCGAGGCAAGAATATTGGAGTGGGTTGCCGTTTCCTTCTTCAGGGGCTCTCCCCAATGCAGGGATCAAACCCAGGTCTCCTGCATTGCAGGCGGATTCCTCACCGACTGAGCCGGAAGGCCCTGTTTATACCCGGGGTGCTCTTAAACCAGCACCTCATTATACATGTCTGCGCTAGCCCCTTCCCAGTCCTCCTCGCTTTTTCCTTTCTTTTTCTGTGGCCACACCACTCATGGTGTATTCCCCCAGAATTTTACAACTTGTCAGAAAACAGCGAAACTCCACACACAATGAAAGTGCAGGCACTAACCCAACCGTAATGAAAACAGGAGGGCGTGAGACACAGCTTTGTCTCTTACTGAGAGGATGTTCACGCTAACGTTTTGTTCCTCGTACTTTAAGTCATGACCGGAGAAGCTTCTGAGCATTCTGAGTGAGCATCCTCCAGAAGCCGACCTGCTCTGCCACGGAGCACAAGCTTCAGCTCGTCGGAGCTGTACCAGCTTCAGCACCCAAGGGCGAGCTCACGGAGCTGGACGATCAGAGGGCCCAGGGCCTGAGTGGGTGCTGGGCTGCCGCCTGTGCCGTGAAAGGAGCCTGGGGGTAAATGCCAGGGTCAGAAATCGGCAGCTGCGAGTAACGCAGGGAGACGGCATCATCAAGACGAAAGCAAGTGACAGACGCCGCCAACAGTAACAAACCACAGGCAGCGGTCAAAGCCTCCAAGTGGACGGAGCGGGCCGCCGAGGGCTTCCTGTGGCTGGCGGCCTCGGTGCCCGTCTGCCCGCTCAGCCGGGCATCAGCCGCTATCAGGACACTGCGCCGTGGAGGACCGTCTTGGCCGCCACCCCAGGCGTGTGCTCTTGCTCCCTTTCGCCTCTCCTCATCACCCTTAAAAATGTTTGAAAAGCTACAGCCAGTGGCTCTTCGTGCAGACCTGGCCAAGTTCCCGCGTCCAGTGTGGACCATCTCAGCCGGATGAGAGTGGCTGTCACCCGCGCTGGCGGCGCCGTGGGGCACGGCTGTTTACCAGCCCAGCCCCGCCGCAGCCCCCTAGCGTCCGACAACCCACAGAAGTCACAGACATAAGCCTCCCAGTGTGGTTAAAGCTGGTAACACCGGGACAGGGGCCCGACCTGGAGCCCACCTCTCTCCTTAGCACGCAATGAGGGCCAGAGAGACGCGGGTGACGCACCATGCAGACAGAGGGTCAGTACTGTTCCCCGTGCCTTCTCCTCGTCACCAGACTCAGAGACAGCAACCATTCAAGAGCCTCTGTCTAGCAAAGGGACGTGAGTCCCTGATCCAAATCAACGCTGGAAATCGTAGGAGAGAAGAATCATCCACCACCTCTTACCCTCTTCTTCTGAGGGGTAGGCATTTGACTTATTTTCAGGTTATCGATTCCAAAGTCGTTAGAAGGCAGGATCTAAATCCCAGCACTGGCCTTTGAGAAAAGTCATCTCAGACATGTTATTCATAAGCGACACTGCCATCGTTTCAGAAGCAGGCTTACCAAAGTGCAGGAAAGTGTACAATAATCCCACATTCACAGAGCACACACCGTCTTCCCTTTGCACGAGGGCTCCTGCAAACAACAAAGCACCTTGGGAGGCCCCCTCTCCAGGAAAGAAAGCAGCCTTTCGCTGAGACTGCTATGTGCCAGGTCTGTGCGCGCTGCCCCCGCATCCGAGAGGCCAAGCAGAGAAGATGCTCATGGGGCAGCGTCTGCAAACAGGAAAAGCCTCCAGTTCAAAGGCAGCTCAGCTCTACATGCGGCTCCTCTGCCCAACCCCAAGCAGAATGACTGAGTTTTCTAAAGCCCCTCCCCTCTTTTTTATCTGGACAGGTGGTAATTTCCCAGACACCAGGATATCCTCTCTGCTGTTTAGGAAAATACAGGCATGTTCCTTTCGTTTGGATCTCTACATTTCAGTAGGAGCATCTCGGCAGAAACTTTCCTGCTGTTCCCTCCGGTTCCCACGTCTAGCAGAGCTAAGCGTCCATACTGATGGACACCGGTAGGGGCTACTCCCAAAGACGGAGGTTCTCTAAGCCAGCATGCCCCAACCCTTCTGGCACCAGGGAGCCTCTCCGTGGAGGGCAATGCTTCCCTGGGGCCTGGGTGAGGGCAGCGGTGGAGGGCGGGTGGTTTGGGGGTGGTTCAAGCACCTTGCATCCACCGCGCTCCTTTGAGAACCAAGTGCCGCTGCTGATCCACGGGAGGTAGAGCTCAGCGACTGAGTGACAGGGTGTGCTCACTCGGTCGTGTCCAACTCTGCGACCCCATGGACTGTAGCCCACCAGGCTCCTCTGTCCATGGGGCTCTCCAGGCAAGAACACTGGAGTGGGTTGCCGTTTCTTCCTCCAGAGGATCGTCCCGATCTAGGGATCAAACCCTGGTCTCCGGTGCTGTAGGCAGACTCCTCAGCGCTGTGAGGGGTGGGGTGGCTGTAAGCACAGGCGATGCCATGCTCCTGTGCTTCTACTCACCTCCGGGGGGCACCCCAGTCCCTAACAGGCCACAGACGGTCCTGGGACTGGCTGGGGGTTGGGGACCCCTGCTCTAAGCCAGTCTTCAAGTTTAAGTTCAAAGTGCAATAAAATGAACTACAGTTGACCCCTTCTGAACTGCTCAGGTCCACTTACGTTTGACTTTTTTCAATATAAATACTGCAGCACAACGCAAGTCATGGTGCGCTGAACCTGTGGGTGGGGAACCAGGGATACAGAGGAAGTCTGACTATAAAGTCACACTCGGCCTTTCGACTGTGCAGAGGGTGGGTGCTCTAACCCCTACACGGTTCCAGGGTCAAGTGTATTTCTCCTTGTTCTATTCTGCATCTCTAAATTCCATATCTCATATTCACTTTATTGTAAATTGGCCTTCGGTTCTACCAGCTGACTTTTTACCTTCAGTTTGCATACTGCATTAACACTGGCAGAGCAAATTTAGAAAAGCTACTCAATATTGATTTAATATGTTTTTATGAACAAGGCAACAGCAAGCCTGTAGGAGTCTGGAAAGGCAGTCGGTTGTAGATAAAAGGCAAATACATCAAACAGTTTGAAAGAACTGCAATTTGCTACAACTTAGCTAAAGCTCACTGCCTAGTAAATTGCTTCTAGGGACCCAGCTTTTAATGACTGGATGAGATTTTGGTAATTAGCATATTTAGTCTAGGGAGATGAGCATAACTGGAAAGCTTAAGGCATTTTCCTTCTTAATCAAGCATTCCTCATTATGTTCTTAATTCTCCTTCCCACTCGCCCGCCCATCCTCACAGCTGGCAAAACAGTGAACTGTAATTCATCTTCACATTAAAGTGATTACAAATTCAGAATGAGTGGAGTTCAAATTAAGTTTTCAAACCCACATGGCAAAGAACACCCGGTTTAAAAGTTAATGGAGAAAGTGACCATTCTATCTTGTCAAGACATAAACACATCTAGAAATTAATTAGCTTTTTCCCAACAGAAGGGAAAAATCATTTGTCTCCCTGCTTGTTTGCAAAAGTTATCACACGTTGACAGTCTTATACACATGACTCTGTTCTGCACTGGTCTCACCCAGAGGGCACTTCCTAACCCTCTAAACTACGCACTGGAGGTACTGTTAAACTGAGGTCTAGCATTCTGCTTAAGAGCAAGAACTCTCAGCTCCAGCACTTTCTTGCTGAACAATCTGTGGCCAGTTAGCTTACCTGCTCTGGTCTCCTCAGTTTCCCCACCTGTAAAATGAGGATAACAAGCATATCTTCTACAAAGAGTAGCTATAAAGCCTAAAGGCACATAGATAACACATATTCATATGTATTCCTAACACATGTAAGCACGTGGAAGAGTCTTTAGCAGATAATAAATGCCACAGAAGTAGTGGTGCGGAGCCCACCTGCCAATGCGGGACATATTAGAGATGCGGGTTCGATCCCTGGGTCGGGAAAACCCCTGGAGGAGGGCATGGCAGCCCACTCCAGTGTTCTTGCTGGAGAATCCCAAGGACAGAGGAGCCTGGCGGGCCCCAGCCCACTGGGTCGCAAAGAGTCGGACTGAAGCGACTTGGCGTGCTCACACTAGTGTCACTGTTACTAGCGTCACACCTACCGTTACCACAGAGACAACAGGGGTACTCCATGGGATTCTCTACGTGCTCCTTTACAAACCACTTTCTCGCTAAGTATCTTTGGAATTAACCTATAGAAGAAACATAAGGTGGATTTTGGATGTTGTCATTAGAATGTCATAATTATGGCTGCATGGCAAATTTCAAGGTAAGAGGTTTATACATAAACATATAAAAACAAGTAATGATTTTACAAGTTATAGTATGAAACCTCACTATCATGAATGATTTACATATAGTTAATTATCTTCAAATTAGGGATGTGCTGAGACAATTTATGGCATGTTTTCTCTGTGTTGTATCAAGAATAATAGTGTAAAAAAAAAAAAGAATACTGTAAAAAGACAGAGGCAGGAACTTCCCTGGCAGTCCAGTGGCTATGACGCTGCATGCCCAATGCAGGGGCGCAAGTCTGATTCCCAGTCAGGCAACTATGATTTTGTGCCATGTGGCCAGAAAGTAAAATTTAACAAAAAAAAGACATATGTAAAATATCAGTCCCATCTGGTGTGACGGTCATGCTGTTATCAAGTTAATGATAAATATCACTGCATTCTTTGGCCAAACCAAAGAGACAACGAAAAGCTTCTTTGAAAAGTTTTCATATTTTGTCCTTCATCAGTCTGATGTGTCACCCAAATGCATCTGTGCAACAGTTTTATTGAAATATAATTCAGACCCCACACAACTCACCCACTAAATGTACCCAGTTCAGTGGTTTTTAAGCAGATACACAGAGTCATGTTACCATTACTGCCGTCAAGTTTAAAACATTCCGTCATCACCCAGAGAAGCTCTATGCACATCAGCAGCTGCCCCCCACCTCCTCCCGCGGCCCCTGCCGCCACTTTCTGCCTCCAGATCCGCCTGTTCTGGCCACGCCACGTGGGCGTCGTCAAGGACACTGCCCTTCGGTGGCCTCTCTCACTCAGCGTAAGTCAGAGTGCATCCGCGCCGCGGCACACACCAGCGCTCTGTGCTTCCTACTGCTGAATGACACTTCTTGCACAGATCCATCACACGTAACTGACCCATTCATCAGCTGACAGACATTTGAGTTGTTCCTGGTTTTGGCTACTAGGAAAAACGCCGCTCTAAAAATCTGTGTACAAACTTGTATATAGACATGTGTTTTCATTTCTTTTCAATATATCCCTAGGAGTTAAATTGCTAGGTCACATGGTAATTATACATTCAGTCTTTAAGGAAATGCCAGAATGATTTCCAAAGTGGCCGCACCATTTCCTCTTTCTACCAGCAGTGTACAAGGGTGCCAAGTTCCCCAAAACCTTGCCAACACTAGTCATCTGTCTTCCTGATCGTAGCCATCCTGGGGATGTGAAGTGGTATCCAAACACGTTTTTAAGATTCAAAAACATGGGCCTTCCCTGGAGGTTCAGTGGTCAAGGATCCTCCTGCCAATGCAGGAGATGCAGGTTCGATCCCTGCGCGGGGAAGACACCCCCATGCTGCAGAGCTGCTAAGCCCGTGAGCTACAAGTACTGAAGCCCCACAGTGAGGAGCCTGCTTACCGCAACTGGAGAAAAGCCCAGACAGCGAGGAAGACCTAGCACAGCCAAAAATACATGCATATGTTAAAAAAAAATTTTTTTATAAAAAAAAAAAAGCCCTGCTCTTGTTAAGGTCATCACTCAAAAAAAAAAAAAAAAAAGATTTAAAACCCTGCAAATACACTGGGCAAGGAAGTAAATCTTTTAGGACAAGAGAAAGCTCAAAGAGATTAGGAAAACGATTCCACAGTCAGGCCAGAAAAGAAAGCAGGATATGTCTTTAAATGTTACTCAATTTCATATCCTTATGCAACCAGCTGCCCTTACCAAACTGTCAGGATTGTGGAGCCAGCCCCCAATTTCACATCTGGAGCTTATAATAATCATAGCAACCACGACTCTTGATTTATTGATTTATTTTACAAAGTTCCTTCCCACATTATGCCCAGTTTGATCCAAAACCACAAATCTTACTTGGAAGAGTACTATTATTCCCATTCTGCAGGCACAGTCACTGAGGCCCAGAGTGAGTAACTGACTTGTAAACATAGTTAAAAATAAATATATTATCCATATATGATACATCCATATATACATTCATAAACAAATGTTAAATAAATAGCATTCACAGAGCTGGACCTGGAAGCTGAATTCTGCATCTCCAATTCCAATCATAGTGCCTCCTTTCCTCATCACTTTTATTTGCCTCGTCTTTGATGACCCAGAAAGCAATGGAAAGGAAAGAGAAGGAAGAGAGCAATTTGTGTGTGTGTGTGTGTGTGTGTGTGTGTGTGTGTGTGTGTGTGTGTAAAGCAATTAGAGGCAGGAAGCCCAGACATCAGCCAGTCCCCACAATCAGCCTGCAAGAGAGCCGTGTGTGAACACATGTTGTGACAGGTGACAGCAAGGAGGTCTGCAACCCTACTCCTCTGCACAAGGTTCCTGCGGTAACCAAGAAGCCACTGGCAGGCACGGCCACTTAAATCCCTAAGTTCTGACTATATTATCTGTATTTACAACAGTATATTTAATTACATACACTAGTCATTCAAACACCTGAGGAACTGCTGTGTACTTGGTACTCAGCACAGTGCCAAGATGGTAGAGATTTTTAAAAAGCAACGATGATGCGTTTCCAAAGTAAAATTAAACAACTAACATTTACTAAGCCTTTTACATGTAGCATCTCTTCATTCAATCCTCACAAAATCCGTGCAAGAGAAGGGAAACTGAGACACCAAGAAGTTAAGCATTTATTTATTAGTTAACTATTTGTTAACTAATTTTATTAGTTATAATAAAATAATATAATATAATAAAAATAACTTATGTAATTATTTACTATTTAATGATTTATTTACATTTAACTATTTATTTATTAGTGGAGCCGGAATCAGAAGCCCCGGCAAGCTGGTTCTAAATCCGTGTTCTTAGCCAGCAAGCAGGCCTTCCTGCTAGATCTGGCTCGGCTAGAAGGCACGTGGGGTGATGCAAGGCGACCAATAACCTCATTAACTACAACAACCACCAGCTGAATGCTCCTTAACACCTGAAGCCCAGAGGAAAAGTCATCAACCTTATGGGGTGCTTATCTTGCCTTTTTACAGGTGAGGAGACAAGCCCAGACAAGTGAGTTAACTTGTCCAAAATCACAGAACCGTCACCTAAGGCTGGCGTGGTGCTCACTGTATCACAGGTACTGCTCCAGGCACCAACTCATCTATTTACCCCTCATCGCACCACCACCAGGCAGGTTCATTAGCCCTCCCTCGGAGTTAAGTAACTTGTCCAAGGCCTCCGGCACCAGTAAAAGTAGCAAACACAATTCACGGGGCTTTAAAGTTTTCCTCAAAACAACTACAAAGTAACTGAGCAGAAGTTCAAACCCAGGTCTACCGAACCTCAGTGAGAAAGAGCCCTCTGTCTTCCTACACTAAACCTGCCACAGTACGAGTGGTACAAGGGGAAAGAGGGGGAGTGCTCTGGGGACCCCCGAGGATGGGGCCATACGCATGTTTAAAGGAGAAAGTGCTTTCTGGAGAGAGGCACCATGCAACATTTTAATTTTTTCATTACTTTTTTTCATCATTGAGATGATAGTTTGAGTATCCTTTGGAAAACAACCTTTCATAATGTGATGTATTCTTTAAATGTCTTTTTTATTGTGGTAAAAGTCAATAATCTAGAACATACCATTTTAACCATATTTCTTACAAGGAAGTGAAACGTACCCAATTGAGCTGATAAATTAAAATGTTAGTGTTTTAAATTGAATCAGAAAATCTTTACTTTTTTTTTTCCCAGTTAGAAAATCTCTTGATGGAAAAGAAGCTGTTATTCTCTTGAATTTTGGCTCTACATTAAAAACCATCAAGGAACAGAAACGTGCAATTTGCCTTTCGTAACGTTAAACTCAATTAATTCTGACCTCCAATATTTACTTCCTCGATCCAAGAGCAGCAAAGAGGGGTCACCAAACCTTCGGGGGTCTCCCTCCTCCGGGTTCTGAAACCAGCGCTTCAGACACCAAAGCGAGCCCGGAGACTCAGGCCCAGAGGGAGGGACCAGCGGCCCACCTGCAAGCGGCTCCGACGCCAGAGCCAAGGAGTTCGGCTTGCCTGGCACCCCGACCCGCGACCGCAAGCCCAGCAGCTGCGGAACCGGTCGGGCCGTCGGCGCAACCCTCAGAGGCGGCCACGGGCCGCGAGGGGAGGGCACGATGGGCTCCGAGCCCGGGCCCGCAGCGGCCGCGCGCGGGGACGCAGTCGGGGCGCAGCCGCCCGAGGCGCGCGCGGGGAGCCGGCGGGGCCCGAGCCTGCCCGCCGCGTGCGGCCCCGGCGCCGGCGCGGGGTGTCCGGCCTTCGGTTGGGCCCCGTGAGCCCTCTCCGGGGGGCGCCGCGGCCAGCCCCCTGCGCGGGTGGGGACCCCGGGGCTCGGGGCAGCGACGCGCAGCGTGCGCCTCGGGTGCCGGCGCCGGG
>ML661888.1:10777689-10787878 GCA_007570785.1 Antilocapra americana | reverse complement strand
TCCCCTTCTCCTCCTGCCCCCAATCCTTCCCAGCATCAGGGTCTTTTCTAATGAGTCAACTCTTCACACCAGGTGGCCAAAGTACTGGAGTTTCAGCTTCTACATCAGTCCTTCCAATGAAAACCCAGGACTGATCTCCTTTAGGATGGCCTGGTTGGATCTCCTTGCAGTCCAAGGGACTCTCAAGAGTCTTCTCTAACACCACAGTTCAAAAGCATCAATTCTTTGTCACTCAGCTTTCTTTATAGTCCAACTCTCACATCCATACATGACTACTGGAAAAACCAGTTTTGACTAGATGGACCTTTGTTGGCAAAGTAATGTCTCTGCT
This sequence comes from Antilocapra americana, assembly GCA_007570785.1. Classification (NCBI taxonomy): domain Eukaryota; kingdom Metazoa; phylum Chordata; class Mammalia; order Artiodactyla; family Antilocapridae; genus Antilocapra; species Antilocapra americana. The sequence goes on along the minus strand of ML661888.1, from coordinate 10,787,547 downwards.
TTTTAATATGCTGTCTAGGTTCATTTCCTTTAGGATTGATGGGTTTCCAGTCCAAGGGACTCCCAAGAGTTCTCTCCAGCACCATGGGGTAATCAATGAAGAACGCTGGGTTGGAATCAGACAGTCTTGGAATCCAGTGGCATACCTATAATTCCCTAACTAAATGTGCTTAATTCCCAGTTTCTTCTTTTACAAAATAAAAATACTTGTAGCCACCACTCTGTTGACACCTGCTGCATTGGAGATGCTTCAGGTGGTGGTTACCTCCTTTAATCGCAACAAATGGTGAAATGAGTCTTGTCTTCATCTTACTCAGGAAGCAGCCCAGAGAGATGAGGCAGCACGAGCTTCATTCTCTAAAACCTATGAGAATCATCTCACAAGAGGAGGGTGCTCAGGCTTAATCAGATCAACAGCTTGCTGTTGCTCCTGTGTTTAGTCTAAAATTGTTACGAAGACTATCAAGAGCTTGCATGACTTTCACCTTCGGACATGCAGTTTCTATCTTGATCCTGGCATTTACTAACTTTGCAGCCTTAAGCTAGTTGCCTAACTTCTCTGAGACTCAATTTTCTATCAATAAAGGAGGAGTAATTCCTACTTAATAGGGATGTTGTGTGACTTAAGTGAAATAACATTATGTAGTTCCCAGGTATAGGTTGTGTGTTCAATAGCTGTTCTCTTTAACATCAGCATTTTTTAAATGCTTTTTATTCTTTATATTTGGCTGAGCTGGATCTTCGTTGCTGCTTGGGCTTTTCTCTCGTTGTGGAGAGTGGGGGCTGCTCTACTGCGTGGCCTGGGGTTCCCACTGCTGTGTCTCCTGTGACTGTGGAGCCCAGGCTTTAGGGCCCGTGGGCTTCAGCACAGGCTTAGCTGCTCTGCGGCACATGGAATCTTCTGGAGCAGAGATCACACCTGTGTCTCCTGCATTGACAGGTGGATCCTTAATCACTGGACCATCAGGGAAGTCCCTCATTACTGCTTTTAATATGAAATAGAAGAAGATAAAGAAGGAGGAAAAGGTGAAGAAGTTCTTGCCAGATACTTTCCATTGTGTTTTTGTTTCCAGAAAAATCCATTTTTCTCATTATCTCTAATCAATATTTGATTATTAATAGGTCTTCAATATGAAGAAAAGAGAAGGGCAGACCTGGCCCCACTAAATTTCTCTTTGATTAATGGTTTCAAGCTTTTTGAAAGCGTAAAATGACCAAAAAAAAAACACATTTACCTATTCCTAATCATTCATTGTTCAAACAATATTTTGTTTTATCCAAAAGCTCTAACTACATATTATGAATCATATCACTATTATGCTTGTCTTCTGGTGTTTCCCTGTTTAAATCTAGCCATGTTTTCATTTGAATTCAGACAGCTTTCTTCATCTGAAAAATGAAAATAAAAAAATTATGTAAAATATTTTCTCATTTAATAGTTTATGATTAAAACTTCATGATAAAAACTTTTATCATAAAAGTTTATGATTAAAAAAACTATTTAAAAAACACCTTAACATTGGGGGGCGGGTAATCAAGTCAGTAGTATACCTGATGCCACTGGTCCAGTGAGAGGCAGAGCAGAATTTCCTCTTCATGCTCAATGAGAAGGTTCTGTGCGTTTGTGTGCGTCGATGTGAACAGGAGTTGGGATGCCAGCGGGCTGTTATTGTTCTCATCTTTCTTTTGATGTAGGAAACACACCATGTTCCTCTTGGCTAGACAACAGACCCTTTCTCCTAAGGGAAAAGTTCGTGATCGAGCTCCAGAGGAGTTAGCACCAGTGCCAGGAGCTCTGGAGCAGCTGCCCCGGAACGGCATGTGCCACGCAGGCGCTCCTGAACGAGAAGAGGCGCGGACACGGCCACTCGCCCAGGACCTCCGAAGGACGGAAAATTCCCGCAGATCGTGGTTTGATTCCTGGCTCCACTGAGACAAGCTCATTATCTTTTCTAAAATGTTATCTTCCTTTGCAAAACCAGGACAATACCACCAGTCCCACGGGATGCTGGAAGGGTTAAATAAAACTGAATGAGCCCTCCTGTCACAGACAGAAGCTATTAAACCTGAGCGTCCTCCTGTTCCCCCTGTTCACCTGCTTCATGCCTTCTTGCTGTTCTCACTGAGGACCAGCGCTCCTCAGGCCTCTGGCAGATATGGACTAGATGTGTGCATGCGCAGCCATATGAGTGCGTGCGTTTTTAATCCACTGAAGACTGGCACTTTGGCAAAATACAGTAAAAATGAATTTTAAAAAATATTCAAAGCCGAAGCCCCAATTTTTTGCTGTTGGGGTGAATGGACAGAAAATTGTCAAATTGCTATAAACATTTCTAAATGATTTCTCTCAATATCTGTGAGTCTCAGTGTCTCTCCATACAGGTAACGGTTATCAGCTGGCAGACCACGCTGTGACTAGTTCTGGAAAAGGGGTGAACAGCAGTGTGAGCAGATGAATAAAGCTGTGAAACAACACTGTCGACTACAAGCATAATGACATGTTTGGGGAAGGAAGTGACAACCCACTCCAGTATTCTTGCCTGGAGAATTCCAAGGACAGAAGAGCCTGGAGAGCTACAGTCCATGGGGTCCCAAAAGAGCTGGACACGACTGAATGACCAACACACACACACACACATCATTATTGTTTCCGCCTCTTCGGATACACCTGTATCTTGCCACCTGGTCTTAAGGATGACTTGAAATCCCACCTTCTCTGGGCCGTTTTCCTCCACGCCCCCAAGTGGCCTGTTGCTTCTGTCTACACATTCTCATGGTATTCGAAGGTGTACATTATTCTTAACCATTAATGGAAATCAAGAATCTCCAGCTGCCACCATTTTTATTCTCTTTCTGTGAATGGAAGTAGATTGATGGCTTAATATCCTGTCCAGATCTTTCTGTTGATCCTTTAAAGAAAGGAACTTTCCTTTAAAAGTTAAATGTAAAAATAGAAGAAAATTAAATTTTGATGCGTTCACCATTCAGATCGTTTCAATACTTTTGCCACCTTTTTGTACTGATGGAAATAAAACATTACCAACAAGTTTGAGGTCCTCCTGTCTCAGCCCAGCGCATTCCCAAGTGCTTGACCTTGTGTGCCAGAGACACTCAACTTTGGTATATGCCGCCACCGCGTGGTTCTCCTTTGCAATGACACTAAAGGGTACTAGACCATTCAGGTATCAGTTCAGTTCAGCCGCTCAGTCGTGTCCGACTCTGTGACCCCATGAACTGCAGCACACCAGGCCTCCCTGTCCATCACCAGCTCCTGGAGTCTCTCAAACCCATGTCCATTGCGTCGGTGATGCCATCCAGCCATCTCACCCTCTGTCCTCCCCTTCTCCTCCTGCCCCCAATCCTTCCCAGCATCAGGGTCTTTTCCAATGAGTCAGCTCTTTGCATCAGGTGGCCAAAGTATCGGAGTTTCAGTTTCAGCATCAGTCCTTCCAATGAACACCCAGGACTGATCTCCTTTAGGATGGACTGGTTGGATCTCCTTGCAGTCCAAGGGACTCTCAAGAGTCTTCTGCAACACCACAGTTCAAAAGCATCAATTCTTCGGTGCTCAGCCTTTTTCACTGTCCAACTCTCACATCCATACATGACCACTGGAAAAACCATACCCTTGACTAGACAGATCTTTGTTGGCAAAGCAATGTCTCTGCTTTTTAATATGCTATCTAGGTTGGCCATAACTTTCCTTCCAAGGAGTAAGCATCTTTTGATATCATGGCTGCAATCACCATCTGCAGTGATTTTGGAGCCCCCAAAAATGAAGTCTGTCACTGTTTCCACTGTCTCCCCATCTATTTCCCATGAAGTGATGGGACCAGATGCCATGATCTTAGTTTTCTGAATGTTGAACCTTAAGCCAACTTTTTCACTCTCCTCTTTCACTTTCATCAAGAGGCTTTTTAGTCCCTCTTCACTTTCTGCCATAAGGGTGGTGTCATCTGCATATCTGAGGTTATTGATATTTCTCCCGGCAATGTTGATTCCAGCCTGTGCTTCTTCTAGCCCAGCGTTTCTCATGATGTACTCTGCATATAAGTTAAATAAGCATGGTGACAATATACATTCTTGACATACTCCTTTTCCTATTTGGAACCATGTCCAGTTCTAACTGTTGCTTCCAGACCTGCATACAGGTTTCTCAAGAGACAGGTCAGATGGTCTGGTATTATCATCTCTTTCAGAATTTTCCACAGTTTATTGTGACCTGAATCAAATCCCTTACGATTATATACTGGAAGTGACAAACAGACTCAAGGGATTAGATCTGATAGACCAAGTGCCTGAAGAACTATGGACAGAGGTTCGTGACATTCTACAGGATGCAATGATCAAGACCATCCCCAAGAAAAAGAAATTCAAAAAGGCAAAAGGGTTGTCTGAAGAGGGCTTACAATCAGCTGAGAAGAGAAGCCAAAGGCAAAGGAGAAAAGGAAAGATATTCCCATCTGAATGCAGCATTCCAAAGAATAGCAAGGAGAGATAAGAAAGCCTTACTCAGTGACCAATGCAAAGAAATAGAGGAAAACAATAGAATGGGAAAGACTAGAGATCTCTTCAAGAAAACTAGAGATACCAAGGAAATATTTCATGCAAAGATGGGCTCGATAAAGGACAGAAATGGTATGGACCTAACAGAAGCAGAAGATATTAAGAAGAGGTGGCAAGAATACACAGAACTATACAAAAAAGATCTTCACAACCCAGATAATCACGATGGTGTGATCACTCACCTAGAACCAGATGTCCTGGAATGTGAAGTCAAGTGAGCCTTAGGAAGCATCACTGTGAATAAAGCTAGTGGAGGCAATGGAATTCCAGTTGAGCTATTTCAAATCCTAAAAGATGATGCTGTGAAAGTGCTGCACTCAATGTGCCAGCAAGTTTGGAAAACTCAGCAGTGGCCACAGGACTGGAAAAGGTCAGTTTTCATTCCAATCCCAAAGAAAGGCAATGCCAAAGAATACTCAAACTACTGCACAATTGCACTTATCTTACACGCTAGCAAAGTAATGCTCAAAAATTCTCCAAGCCAGGATTCAACATTACATGAACCATGAACTTCCAGATGTTCAAGCTGGATTCAGAGGAACCAGAGATCAAATTGCCAACATCCGCTGGATCATCAAAAAAGCAAGAGAATTCCAGAAAAACATCTATTTCTATTTTATTGACTATGCCAAAGCCTTTGACAGTGGGGATCACAATAAACTGTGGGAAATTCTGAAAGAGGTGGGAATACCAGACCACCTGACTGCCTCCTGAGAAATCTGTATGCAGGTCAGGAAGCAACAGTTAGAACTGGATGTGGAACAACAGACTGGTACCAAATAGGAAAAGGAGTACATCAAGGCTGTATATTGTCACCCTGCTTATTAAATTTATATACAGAGTACATCATGAAAAACACTGAGCTGGAAGAAGCACAAGCTGGAATCAAGAAATATCAATAACCTCAGATATGCAGATGACACCACCCTTATGGCAGAAAGTGAAGAAGCACTAAAGAGCCTCTTGATGAAAGTGAAAGAGAAGAGTGAAAAAGTTGGCTTAAAACTCAACATTCAGAAAACTAAGATCATGGCATCTGGTCCCATCACTTCATGGGAAATAGATGGGGAAACAGTGACAAACTTTATTTTTTAGGCTCCAAAATCACTGCAGATGGTGACTGCAGCCAGGAAATTAAAAGGCACTTGCTCCTTGGAAGAAGAGCTATGAACAACCTAGACAGCTTATTAAAAAGCAGAGACATTATTTTGCCAACAAATGTCCGTCCAGTCAAAGCTATGGTTTTTCCAGTAGGCATGTACAGATGTGAGCATTGGACTATAAAGAAAGCTGACAACTGATGAACTGATGCTTTTGATCTGTGGTGTTGGGGAAGACTCTTGAGAATCCCTTGGACTGAAAGGAGATCCAACCAGTCCATCCTAAGGGAGATCAATCCTGAATATTCATTGGAAGGACCGAAGTTGAAGCTGAAACTCCAATACTTTGGACCCCTGATGCAAAGAGCTGACTCATTTGAAAAGACCCTGATGTCAGGAAAGATTGAAGAAGGCAGGAGGTGAAGGGGACGACAGAGGATGAGATGGCTGGATGGCATCACCGACTCAATGGACATGAGTTTGGGTGGACTTTGGGAGTTGGTGATGGACAGGGAGGCCTGGCGTGCTGCAGCCCAGGGGGTCGAAAAGAGCTGGACACAACTGAGGGCCTCAGCTGAACTGAACTGAAATGATACTGGGTCTTTACAGGAAAAGGGCCACTCAAGAACGCCTTTGGGAAACTTGGGTGGAAGTGGGGAGGGGGGTGGTTTCTCTCCTTATTGGGAGTGCTCCTGGCTTTTAGTGAGCATGGACTAGGGAAGCTAAATATTCTCATTTTCTTGAGACAACACCTCACCATTAGGGAAATTCTACTTTTAATTTTTTGAGGAACCTCCATACTGTTTCCCATAGGGGCTGTACCAATCTAAATTCCCATCAACAGTACAAGAGGTTCCCTTTTCAAGGATGCCTATTTTAATCCCTATGACAATTACTTTAAAAATGCAGAGAGAAAGGGCTAAAAGATCAGTAGATAAATTATAATGAAATACTTTTTTAAAGATTTCAAGAAATCCACAGGAGGACAGAAAAGGAAGGAAAGAATTAAAAGAGATGGAACATGGTGGTCACTTGCTGGACCATAACATAAGTCTCAATAAAATTAAAATGATTGAAATCATATAGAGTATGTTCTCCCTGTATAAGCCATATCACACAACATTAAACTAAAAATGAATAAATACCTAGAAAATCACAAATACAATCTGGAATACAATGCACTCCTAAATAATTCACAGGTCAAAGAAGTAATCACAAAGAAAATTAGAAAATATTTTGAACTGTATGATTATGAAAGTTAACTTTTCAAAATGTGTACAATACTAAAGCTAAAGCAGAGCTTTGATGAAAATTTGTAGTTTTAGGGGTGTCTATTAGTAAAGGAGGCCTAAAATCAACTATAAGAAGATAGAGAAGAGTAAAGCAAACCCCAAGTAATTAGAAGTTAATACTAAATAAATATTTCTTGTCCTTTTTCCAACGGGCATAAGGAAACTTTTGTGGGTACTGAGAATGTCCTGTGCATTTGGATTGTGGTGGTGGTTTCACCAGTGGGTGAATTTGTCAAATTGTTAATTTATACACTTTAAATGGATGCAATTTATTTTACTTAAATTATATCTCAATAAAGTTGATTTCCCTGGAGAAGGAAATGGCAAACCACTCTAGTATCCTTGCCTGGAAAATCCCATGGGCCGAGGAGCCTGGTAGGCTGCAGCCCATGGGGTCTCAAAAAGTCCGCACAACTGAGCGACTAATAAAGTTGATTAAAAAAAAAAAAAAAGGTCTGAGGCAACAGTGTTTCTAGGAAACAGCAGGGCACCTGGGTAAGGAGGGTGGGGTGGAGATTGCATAGGGTCTTAGGAGCCTTGATAAGGACTTTGAAGCTGTGGACACAAGTTAAGATCTCGAAGACAAAGAGCATCGCTTACCACCCTGTTCTACGTGGGTTAAATGATAGCCCGCTGTGGTTGACCATGACCAGGGCAACCTGAAGGGAATCTGGGATAAAAAACTCGAGGAGGCAATCTAAGCTTTGGATGAGCAGGCCTTAGATAGTCAGATGCATATCTCAGAAGAATTTCAGTGACCACAGACTCTTGCATCTTCCCATACATAGAAAAGCACTAGGATCATTAACTGGATATACATGTTCTTTGTGATCAGCAGGAATCTTTTAACAACATGTATGCGAGACTGTAGGCTTCCTTGGTGGTTCAGAATCTGCCTGCAATCCAGGAGAAGTGGGTTCAATTCCTGGGTTAGGAAGACTCCCTGGAGAAGAGAATGGCTACCCACTCTACTATTCTTACCTGGAGAATTCCATGTACAGAGGAGCCTGGCGGGCTACGGTCCACGGGGTCACAAAGAGTTGGAGGCGACTGAGCAACTAATGCTAATGTTAACTATGCTTGACTGCACATATTTCCTAGCCAAAAATCACATATAAACTGGCTTCTCCCCTCCCTCCTTTATGTAGAGTGGTTACTTCCCAGGCTCTAGTCTTCGTAAAACTAAAATTCACAATTCTCACACTGTGTGTTTTTAAGTTACCAGAATTTATTATTGTTTATTATTATTTACTTTACTTTTATTTAGACAGCATCGCTGACTCAGTGGACATGAACTTGAGCAAACTCCTGGAGACAGTGAAGGGCAGGGGAGCCTGGCGAGCTGTAGTCCACGAGGTCCCAGAGAGTCAGCTACAACTTAGCACTGAGCAACACATTCTGAAAGTGATCGGAATCCCCTGGCGATTCTGAACAGCGGAGGGCCGAGATGGGATTCCTGCAAGGGTAGTAGAGGACGATGGGCACAGAGTACATAGATTTACTTGGCTCAGTAAATATTTAGCAGATATTTCTTCTCTTTTCTAAAGCAACGGAGAACAAAATGGCGAGTCAGGCCTCTCTGTGAAACATGACACACTACCTCCATCTGGGGGGGGGCGGGATTTAAACTTTTCTACAAGCAAAGCCTAAAAAGTTTAATTAATGAACGATGTGTCCTTATACATCTCAACTACTGTGTTTCCCATAGGATGAAACAAATCTTGCTATGAATAAGAACTTCCTTGTCCGAAGTGATTTTTAAGTAAATACAAGGTAATGTGCTTCCCAAGACATTGCTGTATTCTGTTTCTCGTACCATGTGCGATTCTTTCCTCCACGGAGGCCTGTCTTGAAAGGCTTCCACCTCAAATGTTCGGTGAGGATTCATCTTCAGTCGAAGTTCTAGTTGTACATCACACTCTCGCTGGGCGATCTCGTTACCAAACCGAACTGGTTGCCTGACGTGTAGAAAAGCTGATACTGGCAGCAGGTTGTGGTCAAGGAAAGCGAAGTGGAGCAGGACCCTGGGAGCTCCTAGGCAGGGATGCCTCTCCAGCAGCCGCTAACGGGGATGGGAGTGGATGAAGAGACGGGAGAACAGCCGAGAAACAACAGCGCAGCCCTGGGGCAGAGCCCTGGTTCCCCCTCAAGGGATCACCGAATCTCTGGGCTCTTCTACAGAAGTGAAACCCCCAAGCGATGGAAGATGTTAGCATTCTTCACGCCAGAGGAGGTCACGTCCGCCATCCTCACGGGGCGCACCGGGAGCCCGCCCGAGGCCAGAGCATAGCGGAGTGGGCACGAAGCTGCCCCCAACCAGCAGCTCTGCCCTAGCAGCACCGCTATAAATCTCCCCACCGAATCCTCCCGGGTTGGGACACGGGTCCTCAGGACAGGAGCCTATTCTTTTCTACCCCACCCCAAACTCTGTCTGCAAGATTGGATTTGGCCCTGGAGCGCAGAGGCCAAGTTTGCGGCATCAACAGCACAGGCACAGAAAGAAGACGCCGTGTCAGGCAAACCAGGGCGCGCACGGCGGGGCTCGGGGCTGGGGCCGAGGCCCCGTCGGCTCCGAGCGGGCCGGGGGCTCCCGCTCCGAGCCGCAGGCCCAGGAGCGACGCGCGGTCCCCGGGCCCGGGGCCGCGAGCTGCCCGTCCCGGTGCGCCAGCGCCCCGAGCCGCGGCGAGCTGCCCGCGCCAGCCTGCCCGCAGGGCTCCCTCCGGGCGGCGACGGAGCGCGCGGGCCGGCGTTTACTGCCCCTGCCGCGCCCCGGGGTCTCCTCGGGGGCCTGGGGTGTCCCCGAGGGGGCCCGCCCGCCAGGGCCGGAGAGTCGGGAGGGGCCGGTCTCCCCGCCCCCCGGGTCTCGGCCCCGCCCCCGGGTCTCGGCCCCGCCCCCGGGTC